>JAWPHD010018983.1:0-37629 GCA_037043455.1 Cyrtodaria siliqua
CCAAGCCTAGTAGCATATATCATCGTCATGATTTTTGAAAGAGTTATGGTCCCTTATACATAAACTTTATCTTTAGTCAGTAGAGCGTACACAGGCCCTCTTGGGTCTCTTGTATACACATTATGTTTGGTGTTAATAGTGAATATACTTGATACTGTTTAAGATAGTGAAGTTGATGCTGCTTCTGCTATTGCTGATGCTGCTGCTAGTGCTGAAGATGTTGCTGCTTGCTGTTGCTGCAGATAATGAACGAATGTCGAGTCATTTACTTGTAGATATTTTATTCTCCATAGGAACAGACATTATAAAGAAGAAACTAATGGAGCAGAATCACAACGGCCAGCCCCACGAGGACAACTATGATTTCAGTCATGTAGAGATGCAGAATCATAACCCACACCAACGCTCAAAGTCCGTCATGATGCGAAATGACGGACTCTCGCCAACTTCCGACCAAAACTTCGGAATGAACAGAAAAACTAGTGCGCAGGCGGACTTTAATTATCTCAGTGTAAATAATCCATTGCTACAAACACCAAACTCCCTAAATCCTTCTCAAGAAACTGTGATCGCCAATCATACCCCGCATAACAGGAGCCCCTCATTAAAAATTAGACGATATAGCTTCCTTGCGGGGTCGAGAAGGGGGCGGGGGTTTAGTGAGCTTTTTAATTCCACAATATTAAATGACCACTTTGACCAGTATTCCCCTCAACGGGACGATAGTGGGTTAGGCAGAGAGTTTCTGTCGCCTGATGACCGTTATTCCAAAGGTCCACATCCTAGTGATACTTCCCCTGACTCGGGTGTGTCCGAGGGTGTGGATGACGGTATCCGCCCCTTCCAGAGACGCAGAACCCTTCCATATATTGTGAGAGAAGGGGACAATGACATGTCTGCTAAAGCACCAGTAAGAGAACAGGCTCATAGTAGTGAAAACTTAGCAGGAAAGAATCATGAAACATATATAATAGAAAATGGAATTAGAAAAAGGGTAAAGGGTGTTACTAGGAACCCACAACCAAATACTAGGGCTTCATCCAAAGGAAATCTACCGAATGAATACGAAATTGAAAGCCAAAAACACTCTAACACGGTCAGGACAACACGGTAGTCTTCCAGATATAACTGCCATCAAAAAGACAGACAAAAAGGCGATGACGCGCGAAGAGGCGTATAAACTGAGCTCTGCAAGGCGTGAGGAGCTGAGACGGCTGCAGGACCTGGCTGAGCGGAGGCGGCAAGGAGACGTGACCGTAATTTTAGGCGATTTACGGGTAAGATATAGATATTTAGCTAGGATGTTTACAGTGCCATCTTGATAACTTTACACATTGTATTTAAAAAAAAAAGTTTATTTTTTATTTTTTTTGTTTTTGTCAAAGGTGTTGTGTCAATGTATGAGAAATAAAGGGAGATAATTAAAATCACAACGACATGTGTCGCATAACGAGTTCCGTTTTGAAGTTAAGTTTCTCTCTTTCATAGAACAGAACAGAACATATTCTTTATTCTCTTAAACAGTTTTTCGTGATACACTAGAGTATACATACAAATTCAGTATACACGTGAATAATTATGGTGTATGACAATACATTTAAAAGTTATTATATTAGATACTACCGAAGCATACCGAAGCATTGTGGTGTAGTGGTTATAGCGTCTGCCTTGCATTCGGGAGGTCGTGGGTTCGAGTCCCCTGACCGCGTCATACCAAAGACTTTAAAAATGGAGTAGTCACTTGTAACCCTTGCCTGACGAGCAAATAATGGGTAGTGCTACGACTGATTGACCAGTGTCAGAATAATGTGACTGGGTGAGATACGACTGGGTGGTATTCCAGTGTGGCAGCACTATATTTGCTTCAAGTAGACTGCAGACAGATACATAGCACTACACACAATCACTTACACAATAGTCCAGACATAATGCCGAGTCAACGGGAGATTCTTCCCGGGGGTTCATATGGTAGAGGGACTTTAAACCTTAGAAATCATCTTAGATAAATACAGATTTGTTAACGTATAATAAACCATAGATGAACTGACACTGTATAATATATATAGGATCTGACACTCGTTGTCATTTCATACAAAATTTGGAGCCGGAGGCTCGCTTAATAACACATTCCTGAACTCGTTTAATAACAAATTCCTGGACGAGTTTAATAAAAATTTGTATGAAATGACAACGAGTGTCAGATCCTTTTTATCACATGGCTCAAAAACGACAAGAAACTACACATTATTGCTTGTGGTGAATCTACATACGGCGGACTGTTACCCTCACAACATCGCCGATGCAGTGCTATATCCACGGACTCCACGGACTAAACGGGTGTTCCGGGACATTGACTAGACGAACGTACTGACACTGCACTTGATTCGGTCGCCTTGTATTACACATGGTTAATATTATACAATTATGGACTTTTCAGCTGTTATACATGATGTGATATGCACCAAAAAAATCATTATTGACCGAGGCGATAGCCGAGGTCAATAATGATTTTTTGGTACATATCAACATCATGTATAACAGCTGAAAAGTCCATAACTGTTTTATTATATAACCCCTTAATTTACAATTATATAAAACAGGTCAATATCAAAAAAACAATTATATAAAACAGGTCAATATCAAAAAAACAGGTCAATATCAAAAAAACAGGTCAATATCGCTAGATATTTTTTCTAAAAAATTACTTTTTAGCCAATGAAAACGCGTCTATTTATAGGTTATATAATAAAAGGAAATACGTAATGGGTATATTATACGAAATACAAGCAGTTCCATGTGATAAATATTAATATTAGTAGTGATGTATTTTAAAAGCTGACAACATCTGAGAACATGTTTAAATATTTAAATTGGTTAACATTCCCTAAACGTGTTTAATATCACACATGCCTAATGGTTTACAAATCATTAAATGGTCAAACACCAGAATATATCACACGAGAATATATCACACGAGAAACCAGAATATATCACACGAGAATATATCACACGAGAATATATCACACCAGAATATACACCAGAATATATCACTATCACACGAGAATATATCACACCAGAATATATCACACCAGAATATATCAATTAACTATTAATAAATACTTTAACAATACGTTAGCGGAAACTACGCGTTAGTACAAATTCCCTGATCACATACATCTTGCTATGGTAATTCTTTTTCTGTATGTGGACCTAAAGAATGGAATACTCTCCCAATCGAAATTACATTTTGCTATGGTAATTCTTTTTCTGTATGTGGTCGTAAAGAATGGAATACTCTCCCAATCGAAATTACATTTTGCTATGGTAATTCTTTTTCTGTATGTGGTCGTAAAGAATGGAATACTCTCCCAATCTAAATTACATTTTTCTATGATAATTATTTTTCTGTATGTGGTCGTAAAGAATGGAATACTCTCCCAATCGAAATTACGTCTTGCTATGATAATTCTTTTTCTGTATGTGGTCGTAAAGAATGGAATACTCTCCCAATCGAAATTACGTCTTGCTATGATAATTCTTTTTCTGTATATGGTCCTAAAGAATGGAATACTCTCCCAATCGAAACGATCATCATCATGATCATCATTTCACGAATTCAAACACCTGCTAAAAGATCACCTCATGAAATTGTAAAATTGAAACACATTGTCTCATGGTGGTCTTAGTATGTTTTCTAACCATAGGATAAATATGAACTGTTTAAATTATACATTTACCTAAAACTTACATTGTTTTGTGATGGATTAGCTTGTATGTTGTATAACCACAAACACATATGAGTACCTTTGTTATTAATAATATTTTAAAGCTTATCTGTTTGTTCATCTTAGAAATCAATGTGGACATTTCTTTTAATACATTATAAAGTTTCTAGACATGTTTTATGCCATATATAACATTATTTCAGTTAATGTATGTACATATTATATATATATATATATATAACTGGCTATCAACCAAATATGTTATCCTTGATAAATAAAGATATTATTATTATTATTATTATTATTATTATTATTGTTGTTATTGTTATTATTATTATTATTATTATTATTATTATTAATTATTATTATTATTATTATTATTATATCAGCAATACAATTTAATTACGACAAATAAATGATCAGCCGGGCATACAGTGATCTATTTTTCAAAACAAAGTCAAAAACATTTATTTTTCCTTATTATCTGTTAGCAAAATCCCACGTGTTTACACTTTTGCGCTTTTGTAATAGCACACACAAGTGCGTATCGTATCAAACATCACCACAAGTCCATTCAGGGTTTAGCCTAGTAGTCTAACCGGTGGCCTTTTCGACTCTGCTTACGGGTTCAAGCATCACTGGCGCCACTGGGTTACTTTGGTGTGTCATTACGCAATAGTCTTCCCATAGCCTCTTTCATCAGAAGGAGACGTATACCTCGCTTCCTCCGAGCACGTTAAAGAACTAAAAATTCGATGGTAAACGTAGGACACGGTTCGATTTTTAGCTCTACTGGCCGATCGCCAGCAGAGCTTATTGGATGGGGAGTTGTCCGTCGTCCGTCCGTCGTCCGTCCGTCCGTCGTTCATCCGTCGTCCTTCGTCCGTTAACTTTTGCCTTGTGAACACTCTAGGGCCTTCATTATTAATCGGATCTTTACGAAACTTTGTCAGTGTCTTTATATCAATGAAAGCTCGGATAAATTCGAAAACCAGCCAGATCGGATTAGTTTCACCGGAGTTATGGCCCTAGTTTTGCTGAAAAATGCCGCATTAAGCCTTGTGAATACTCTAGCACCTTCATTTATTATTTGATCTTTACCAAACTTGCAAAGATTGTTAATACCAATGAAAGCTCGGACAAGTTCGAAAACCAGCTAAATTGTGTCAGTAACACCAGAGTTATGGCCCTTGTTTATTCTGAAAAATGCCATTTTCTGCCTTGTGAACACTATAGCACCTTCATGTATTATTTGATCTTTACCAATCTTGCACAGATTGTTAATATCAATGAAAGCAAGCTTGAAAACCAGCTAAATTGCGTCAGTAACACCAGAGTTATGGCCCTCGTTTTTTCTGAAAAATGCCATTTTCTGCCTTGTGAACACTCTAGCTCCTTCATTTATTATTTGATCTTTACCAAACTTGCAAAGATTGTTAATACCAATGACAGCTTGGACAAGTTCGAAAACCAGCTAAATTGGGTCATTAACACTAGAGTTATGGCCCTTGTTGTTTCCCTGAAAAATGCCATTTTCTGCCTTGTGAACACTTTAGCACCTTCATGTATTATTTGATCTTTACCAAACTTGCACAGATTGTTAATATCAATGAAAGTTCGGACAAGTTCGAAAACCAACCAAATTTGGATCAGTTACACCAGAGTTATGGCCCTTTTTTCTGAAAAATGCCATTTTCTGTCTTGTGAACACTCCAGCACCTTCACCAAGCTTGTTAACAGCAATGAAATCTTGGACCAGTTCGAAAAACAGAAACATCGGAGCATTTATGCCGGAGTTATGGCCCTTGTCTTTGCTAAAATATGCCCTTTTCTGCCTTGTAAACACTCTAGCACCTTAATTTATTGTTTGATCCTTTAAAGGGACACTGTCCGTAACTTTTAGCTTATAAAACACACAATAATTATGTTCGCAGACATTACACACTTAACATTATTCGATATTTACTAATTAAAAGCAAGATTGTTTAACGGAATTCAATCGCGGTACAAAAAAAAGAAAATCCACATCGTGCGTTTGAACTCGCAGCCCAAACTAAAATTACCTTTTCTTTACACTCGCAGTAATAATAGTGTGCGTGAGCATAAAGTAGTCGGACATCGCTCCCGACTGAGCTAAGCGGGCTATACATATTACGCAATACATACTATGGTGAAAACCTAATGCGCTAATGGAAGTCACGTGATCGCAGAAAAGGTAAATATTGTGGGTCCCACTTTATTTACATAAAATTATTAAAACTTTTTTTTTTTCAAACTCACGAATGTATTCCTACATACTTCTTAGGATCTATCCTCATGTGTTCATGTATACATTTCACTGAATTACAGTCAGACAGTTATTTCGTTATGCTCAGTATCTGCTTACTTACGGACAGTGTCCCTTTAATACCAAATATTTTTTTAATTATCTTTTTTAAAAAAATTATATATTGTCTTTTTTTTTTTTTTTTCTATTTTTTTTTTTTTTAATAATTTTTTTATTTTTATTTTATTGTTATTTTTTTTAAATGTTTTAAATTTTTACCTTTTTTATATATTTTTTTTAACGCCGTCATGGATTTGACGAAAGTTAGCAGGAAGCATTGGTATGATTATTTAGTTGTGCCTATTGCGATTTTTTTCAGGTTAGTTGATTTTTTATGGAGTTACGGCCTTTGACATTTTTACTTTAAATTTCTTGTCGGCGCTACTTCTCCAAAACGCCTTGTTGGATTTCGAGGAAACTTGGTTAGAAGCATCGGTAAGATGTCTAGTTGTGCATATCGTGCTTTTGTTCCAGTTCACTGATTCTTGACGGAGTTATGGCCCTTTTTTCATTTTTAGCTCTACTGATCAGAGATCAGCAGAGCTTATGCCGTGGTGCGGCGTCCGTCGTCCGTCCGTCCGTCTGTCTGTCCGTCCGTCTGTCCGTTAACTTTTATTTGTAGCGACTACTCCTCTGAAACTACTGGATGGATATTCATAAAACTTTACAAAAATGTTGCCCATGAAGTCTAGTTGATCCTAGCAAAAATTCATGTTGATGTGAAATCCAAGATGGCCGCCAAAGCTAAAAATAGATTTTTTAAATACAAGTTTGTAGCGACTACTTCTTGAAAACTATAAGTGATATTGATATGGGACTTTTTCTAAAATGATCAGCATGACATGATGTTGGTCCTTGTCGAAAATCGTTTTGATTTGACGATAAACATGGCTGCCAGCGGCCATCTTTGTTTACATAGAGTTATATAATGAAAACTTGTAGCGATTACTCCTCTGAAACTACTTGACGGATTTTCATGAAACTTCACAGGAATGTTGCTCTTGATGTCTAATTGATCCTAGCAAAATTTCAGGTCGGCCGAAAATTCAAGATGGCCGCCACGGCTAAAAATAAATTTTCAAAATACAAGTTTGTAGCGACTACTTCTTGAAAACTATAAGTGATATTAATATGGGACTTTTTCTAAAATGATCAGCATGACATGATGTTGGTCCTTATCAAAAATTGTTTTGATTCGACGTTAAACGTGGCTGCCAGCGGCCATCTTTGTTTACATAGAGTCATATAGTAAAAACTTGTAGCGACTACTCCTCTAAAACTACTTGGCAGATTTTCATGAAACTTTACAGGAATGTTGCTCTAAATGTCTAATTGATCCTAGCAAAATTTCAGATCGGCCAGAAATTCAAGATGGCTGCCACAGTTAAAAATAGATTTTTAAAAAATAAGTTTGTAGCGACTACTTCTTGAAAACTATAAGTGATATTGATATGGGACTTTTTCTAAAATGATCAGCATGACATGATGGTTATCCGAGTCGAACATTATTTTGATTCGACATTTAACATGGCTGCCAGTGGCCATCTTTGTTTACATAGAGTTATATAATGAAAACTTGTAGCGACTACTCCTCTGAAACTACTTGACGGATTTTCATGAAACTTCACAAAAATGTTGCTCTTGATGTCTCATTGATCCTAGCAAAATTTCAGGTCGGCCGGAAATTCAAGATGGCCGCCATGGCTAAAAATAGATTTTCAAAATACAAGTTTGTAGCGACTACTTCTTGAAAACTATAAGTGATATTGATATGGGACTTTTTCTAAAATGATCAGCATGACATGATGTTGGTCCTTATCAAAAATCGTTTTGATTCGACGTTAAACGTGGCTGCCAGCGGCCATCTTTGTTTACATAGAGTTATATAATGAAAACTTGTAGCGACAACTCCTCTGAAACTACTTGACGGATTTTCATGAAACTTCACAAAAATGTTGCTCTTGATGTCTAATTGATCCTAGCAAAATTTCAGGTCGGCCGGAAATTCAAGATGGCCGCCATGGCTAAAAATAGATTTTCAAAATACAAGTTTGTAGCGACTACTTCATGAAAACTATAAGTGATATTGATATGGGACTTTTTCTAAAATGATCAGCATGACATGATGTTGATCCTTGTCGAAAATCGTTTTGATTCGACGTTAAACATGGCTGCCAGCGGCCATCTTTGTTTACATAGAGTTATATAGTAAAAACTTGTAGCGACTACTCCTCTGAAACTACTTGGCGGATTGTCATGAAACGTTACAGGAATGTTGCTCTTGATGTCTAATTGATCCTAGATAAATTTCAGGTCGGCCGGAAATTCAAGATGGCCGTCACAGCTAAAAATAGATTTTTAAAAAATAAGTTTGTAGCGACTACTTCTTGAAAACTATAAGTGATATTGATATGGGACTTTTTCTAAAATGATCAGCATGACATGATGTAGATCCTTGTGGAAAATTATTTTGATTCGACGTTAAACATGGCTGCCAGTGGCCATCTTTGGTTACATAGAGTTATATAGTAAAAACTTGTAGCGACTACTCCTCTGAAACTACTTGACGGATGTTCATGAAACTTCACAGGAATGTTGCTCTTGATGTCTAGTTGATCCTAGAAAAATTTCAGGTCGGCCGGAAATTCAAGATGGCCGCCACAGTTAAAAATAGATTTTTAAAAAATAAGTTTGTAGCGACTACTTCCTGAAAACTATAAGAGATATTGATATGGGACTTTTTCTAAAATGATCAGCATGACATGATGGTTATCCGAGTCGAACATTATTTTGATTCAATGTTAAACATGGCTGTCAGTGACCATCTTTGTTTACATAGAGTTATATAATGAAAACTTGTAGCGACTACTCCTCTGAAACTACTTGACGGATTTTCATGAAACTTCACAGGAATGTTGCTCTTGATGTCTAATTGATCCTAGCAAAATTTCAGGTCGGCCGGAAATTCAAGATGGCCACCACAGCTAAAAATAGATTTTCAAAAAAACAGTTTGTAGCGACTACTTCCTGAAATCAAAATCGATCAGTAGAGCTTCAAGGTCATTGACCTCTTGTTACTTTAAATTTCTTGTCGGTGCTACTCTTGCTAAACGGCTTGTTGGATTTCTACAAAATTTGGCAGGAAATCTCGGTATGATGTCTAGTTGTGCAAATCGCGGTATAGCAATGAAATATTGGAGAAATATGAAATACTGAAATAAGAAAAAAGAAGTACTGATGAGAATTTAATGACGACAACCCTTGATATAAGAGCCATTTAAGCCAGTTGAGCGTCTACAGGCCCTTTTGGGCCTCTTGTTATCCCCCCCCCCCCCACCCCCTCCCGACAACCCTTGATATAAGAGCCATTTTAGCCAGTTGAGCGTCTACATGCCCTCTTGGGCCTCTTGTTATCCCCCCCCCCCCCTCCACCCCCACTCTCCCCCCATTGGAAAACACTTTCTACAATGATAGTATTATACTACAGGGAAAATTATGGTTTAACAGTGCTTGAATCTTTGTTTAAAAGGAATCCCTTAGCAAGCTTTCGGTTTTACGCCTTCTTCGATGGGTACCAGTTACCTTTTTGTCTGTGACTTTTTGTTTGACCTATTAACATGTTTTATTTTGAAACAATTGCAGACATGTTACTAATAAAGTAAACGTCAAGAAAAACTGGTTTAACTTGTATTTATTATCATATTTTATTTGTATATATTACCTGTATCAACTGGTGAAAAAAAAGAATTTCCTATATTGTGGATGTAATGTCATCAAATTGTAGGGAAGTGCTCTCAATATCACTTTTAGAAACAGCTTGCACTATTATTTGAGTATTATATTATTTGTATTTCGTACACAAACATGACCGCCTTGGGTTATAAATACGTTCATAATAGTTGTATATACTTTACCATAAGTAAATCAATTGTGCCGTAAAACACAGTCATGATAACCGTTACATGTCTGTATTATTATTATTATTATTACTAACGTTGCTTCATTCCTATTATTTCAGGATTTTGTCCAGCAGAGACAGCTCCTTGTGTTGGTTATAGCATTGAACTTGAGTTTAGCGACAATGTTTTTTAACCTACTTTCCTGAGGGGAGCCCCAGTTTGGGGTCTGTCATTCCTTCCCACAATTCCCCGGTTTTGTTGGATGTCCCGTCCCATGACCGGAAGTCATCTCGTTTGGTGAAAAAAGCAGAGCACTGTTGCCAACTCCAGAGAGGAGAAAATGTACACTAACCAGTGGCAGAGGAGTTAAACCATGTGATTCTTGATAGTGAGTTTACTCAGGAGTTGAGAAATATTGCCTCACAGAAGGCAAATCGAAGGTTTTGTGAAAAAGGTGTAGAGATCTGACTGCACGAATTATCAAGGGTCTGGACTGAACGTGTTCTTAGGGGAAGATCATAATATTGCAAAATTACATCTAAAACGCAAGAGTATTAGTGCGGTTATCTTATTTAGTTAAAGAAGAACCTGCATGACTCCATATGCAAAATTCGGTCACAAGTCAGTCTGTTTAGAGCATGTAATATGAAACAGAAACAATTGATTAAAAGGTACTCTTTCGTCATGTCAGTGGTAAATACTAATATAGTCACTATACTAGTGATGGTGAATTTTTACTGACATTGACCCTACGTTTGCACGAAGTTGTACCACCTATTTTTGATAACTATAACCACTTCCTGTTAACCTAAAAAACTAAAACCTATTTGAACATTTTTATTCATATTATAATTTTTATTAGCATTATTGCTTCAGCTTGTTGACCGCCTTACATCATTGCCATTGTGTTCATATCATACACGAAGTTTCCATTTCTGATTAACTAGAGATATAAATACGTATATTTACCGTAAATATTTGTTTCTTCTTTATTTCAAGTAACATTTCTACTCTCTTTAATTACTTAAATAATATGCAATAACCGTGTTGTTTTTATTGTAATTATTTTTAGCTCTACTGATCAGAGATCAGCAGAGCTTATGCCGTGGTGCGGCGTCCGTCGTCCGTCTGTCTGTCCGTAAACTTTTATTGTAGCGACAACTCCTCTGAAACTACTGGATGGATATTCATGAAACTTTACAGAAATGTTGCCCATAAAGTCTAGTTGATCCTAGCAAAAATTCATGTTGATGTGAAATCCAAGATGGTCGCCAAAGCTAAAAATAGAGTTTTAAAATACAAGTTTGTAGCGACTACTTCTTGAAAACTATAAGTGATATTGATATGGGACTTTTTCTAAAATGATCAGCATGACATGATGTTGATCCTTGTCAAAAATCTTTGTTTACATAGCGTTATATAGTAAAAACCTGTAGCGACTTCTCCTCTGAAACTACTAGACGGATTGTCATGAAACTTTACAGGAGTGTTGCTCTTGATGTCTAATTGATCCTAGCAAAAGTTCAGATCTGCCAGAAATTCAAGATGGCCGTCACAGCTAAAAATAGATTTTAAAAAAATAAGTTTGTAGCGACTACTTCTTCAAAACTATAAGAGATATTAATATGGGACTTTTTCTAAAATGATCAGTATGACATGATGTTGGTCCTTGTCGAAAATCGTTTTGATTTGACGTTAAACATGGCTACCAGCGGCCATCTTTGTTTACATAGAGTTATATAATGAAAACTTGTAGCGACTACTCCTCTGAAACAACTTGACGGATTTTCATGAAACTTCACAGGAATGTTGCTCTTAATGTCTTATTGATCCTAGCAAAATTTCAGGTCGGCCGAAAATTCAAGATGGCCGCCACGGTTAAAAATAGATTTTCAAAAAACAAGTCTGTAGCGACTACTTCCTGAAATCAAAATCAATCAGTAGAGCTTCAAGGTCATTGACCTCTTGTTAATCAGAGGGTGTGAGTTGGAGTATGCATTTAGCTTAGCTTTCGAAATACTGAATGCAAGTCGTACATAAGATACGAGATACACAACCCCCTCATACCACACATATTAAAAATAACTTTGGTAGAGTTCAACTAAAGGTACAGCTTTATCGATCCATCTTTTAAAATAATGAAAGTCCACAAACTGACAGTGGACGGAACAGTAACCATTACTGTGTATACATAATAGAAGCAAACATGAACACATACGCGCTTCGTTTGTATTCATATACGTTATGTGTGGAGCACATAATTCGTGAAGCAAGTTTGGGTGACAAATCACCCGTGTATTATTCGTACACTCTTCCGCTGGGTAAATGGTGGAGATGTACCACTAGGTGGTGCCGATTTTCACGTGGTAATACATGATCGGGTTATTCGTGTTCTCTACATAATTACCAATTTCCAACATACTGTAATTGGAAGGGGTGGGAGCGAACATTTGTATAGATTGTAGTAGTTCTCTGTTAAGCATACAATTGCATGAGAAAATGGTGTTGTAACTTCGTATCAAATGATGAGGCCTGTGCAATAAAACATTTTTATGTAGTAAGCATATTAAAACATAGAAACAGGTTGTTCATTATTTATGTTATGGTTTGTTCTAAAACATTACAGAACTAAAAACAATAAAGAACTTTCAACAAAATGTTTATATTGTATAGACGTAAAGAACGAAGTTGTACATAGGTAATATGTATACCTGAGATAATATTCAATTAAGCAATGCTTAAAACAAAACAAAACAAAATGTAATCGGGCAGAGAGAGAGAGAGAGAGAGAGAGAAGAGAGAGACATTTCGTTATTCACGTACGGATGGAAGTATGGTGTATATGTTTCTATTTGTTCTACGCCTTTCATTCTGATGATAAACTTGTGTCCGCTAGGAGTGTTGTATATTCATCGGATAATGTTCGTTATACATTTGTACATTTGTTTTTATTATTGCCAATCAATGCAGTTCTTGTTGATTTAAACAGTAACATAAAATTAATATTTTACATTAAAATAGATGAGTTTTTGTTCTTAGAAAATAACTGTTAAACTCCTTAAGAAAACGAGTCATAGTTTTGAAAATCGATATTTTAGAAATTATTGTCATTTAGAGATATCAATTTGCCAGAAACTTAGTTTTCAACTTTGTTATGCAAATAAGAAACTAGGTCCTAGTGTGTTCCATTGATGTCGCCGAAAAAATGTCTGCACAAAATGTTGAAGGTAATGCTTAAAATAAGTTTGTTTGTAAGAAAAAGGGCATTTGTTGTTTTGTCGTAAATAATATATTTTTATTTCATCTGTGAGAAAAATGAAACCTTTTTCAGAAGTACTATGCGCCGTTGAAAATATGGTAATTTTTTTCACTTTTCCGTGAAATAAACTCTGACAAAACAACAAAAATCCTCAATATATTTCATTAACTTATTGTGGCTGAACATAGTTTCCTTCTTTAATTTATTTTTGTTGCTGTTTTGATGTTATTTATACATTGCGTTATTGTCCAGTTGTTCCCATATGTTTCAATTAAAACTGTGTAAATATTAGATATTTATCAACCGATTATACACGACTGTAGTTCAGTTAGAATATCTGCCTTATACATTACGGCATGTTGACTTGGGTGAAGATAGATCATTTATACATGATGTCCAGATTATGTTTTTATTTCCGTATATAAACAGTCAAATATCGATAAATCTCCGAATTCTATTTCAAGTAAGCAGATTACTTAATTCGGACATCGGTAGTATATTTTATCGGAAGGTTCCTTCATTTATATATATATATAGAGAGAGAGTAACAGCAATGTTTTCTTGATTTTGTTTTAGAAAACAATTCTTAAATTACCAGTAAAATACGCATTGTTCGACTACATTACAAACAATGAGGATTCCTGCCAACGTCACAACTGGTATAGTTTTCATTAGTATTGTGTCTTATAATACAAACCTCCGATATTCCACTGTGCAAGTGTCGTCTGCCTCATTGCTATATATAGAGAAGACGCTGTCGTCTGCCTCATTTCTATATACAGAGACAGCAAGTGTCATCTGCCTCATTTCTATATACAGAGACAGCAAGTGTCGTCTGCCTCATTTCTATATACAGAGACAGCAAGTGTCATCTGCCTCATTTCTATATATAGAGACAGCAAGTGCCATCTGCCTTATTTCTTTATATAGAAGCAGCAAGTGTCATCTGCCTCATTTCTAAATATAGAGGAAACAATTGTCATATGCCTCATTTCTATATATAGAGGCAGCAAGAATCATCTGTCTCGATTCTGTATAGAGGCAGCAAGTGCCATCTGACTCATTTCTATATATAGAGTCAACAAATGTCATCTGCCTCATTTCTTTATATAAAGAGACAGTAAGTGTCATCTTTCTCATTTCTATATATAGAGGCAGCACGTGCCATCTGCTTCATTTCTATATTTAAAGGCAGCAAATGCCATCTGCCTCATTTCTATATATAGGGGCAGCGAGTGTCATCTGCCTCATTTCTAAATATAGAGGCAGCAAGTGTCATCTGTCTCATATCTATATATAGAGGCAGCAAGTGTCATCTGCCTTATTTCTATATATATAGAGGCAGCAAATGCCATCTGCCCCATTTCTATATATAATGAGACAGCAAGTGTCATCTACCTCATTTCTATATATAGCGGCAGCAAGTGTCATCCGTCTCATTTCTATATATATAGAAGCAGCAAGTGCCATCTGCCCCATTTCTATATATAGAGGCAGCACGTGTCATCTGTCTCATTTCTATATATAAAGGCAACAAATACCATCTGCCTCATTTCTATATATAGAGACAGCAAGTGTCATCTGCCTCATATCTATATATAGAGGCAACAAGTGTCATCTGCTTCATATCTATATATAGAGGCAACAAGTGTCATCTGCCTCATATCTATATATAGAGGCAACAAGTGTCATCTGCCTCGTTTATATGTATATAGAGACAGCAAGTGCCAGCTGTCTCATTTCTATACAAGAGGCAGCAAGTGCCATCTGCCTCATTTCTATATATAGAGGCAGCAATTGCCATCTGCCTCATTTCTATATATAGAGGCAGCAAGTGTCGTCTGCCTCATTTAAATATATAGAGGCAGCAAGTGTCATCTGCCTCATTTCTATATATAGAGGCAACAAGTGTCATCTGTCTCATTTCTATATATAGAGACAGCAAGTGCCATCTGCCTCACTTCTATATATAGAGGCAGCAAATGCCATCTGCCTCATTTCTATATATAGAGGCAGCAAATGTCGTCTTTCTCATTTCTATATATAGAGACAGCAAATGCCATCTGCCTCATTTCTATATATAGAGGCAGCAAATGCCATCTGCCTCATTTCTTTATATAGAGGCAGCAAATGCCATCTGCCTCATTTCTATATATAGAGGCAGCAAGTGTCGTCTTTCTCATTTCTATATATTGGGGCAGCGAGTGTCATCTGCCTCATTTCTATATATTGGGGCAGCGAGTGTCATCTGCCTCATTTCTATATATAGAGGCAGCAATTGCCATCTGCCTCATTTCTATATATAGAGGCAGCAAGTGTCGTCTTTCTCATTTCTATATATTGGGGCAGCAATTGCCATCTGCCTCATTTCTATATATAGAGGCAACAAGTGTCGTCCGTCTCATTTCTATATATAGAGGCAGCAAGTGTCGTCTTTCTCATTTCTATATATAGAGACAGCAAATGCCATCTGCCTCATTTCTATATATAGAGGCAGCAAATGCCATCTGCCTCATTTCTTTATATAGAGGCAGCAAATGCCATCTGCCTCATTTCTATATATAGAGGCAGCAAGTGTCGTCTTTCTCATTTCTATATATTGGGGCAGCGAGTGTCATCTGCCTCATTTCTATATATAGAGGCAACAAGTGTCGTCCGTCTCATTTCTATATATAGAGGCAGCAAGTGTCGTCTTTCTCATTTCTATATATAGAGACAGCAAATGCCATCTGCCTCATTTCTATATATAGAGGCAGCAAATGCCATCTGCCTCATTTCTTTATATAGAGGCAGCAAATGCCATCTGCCTCATTTCTATATATAGAGGCAGCAAGTGTCGTCTTTCTCATTTCTATATATTGGGGCAGCGAGTGTCATCTGCCTCATTTCTATATATTGGGGCAGCGAGTGTCATCTGCCTCATTTCTATATATTGGGGCAGCGAGTGTCATCTGCCTCATTTCTATATATAGAGGCAGCAATTGCCATCTGCCTCATTTCTATATATAGAGGCAGCAAGTGTCGTCTTTCTCATTTCTATATATTGGGGCAGCAATTGCCATCTGCCTCATTTCTATATATAGAGGCAGCAAGTGTCGTCTTTCTCATTTCTATATATTGGGGCAGCGAGTGTCATCTGCCTCATTTCTATATATAGAGGCAGCAAGTGTCATCTCACTCATTTCTATATATAGAGGACACATTTCATTGCAGCAAGTGTCGTCTGCCCCATTTATGTATGTAGATTCTATATAATATATGATGGGCGGATACAGTATTAGAGATTGCGGGGTGGTGGAGGTACTTTTTTTTTAAGTTAACGACAAAAATAAGCTTTTTCACATGAATTGTCATAACATCGCAGATGGTGGATGCGTAAAAAAAAATAAAAATATAAGAATCCATCATGAGTATGGATAAACTCATGATGGGTTATTTTGCTCCCATATTGCGCTTATTTACGCTAAAATAAGGCGACGTCACCAAAATGACGTCATGACGCTTCATGTAAGAATCACATGTCAAGTGAGATTATAAGAATCCGTCATGAGTATCCATGTGAGATAGAGAAATCTCACCCGAGGGGTTAGAATTGCAACCAGGGACGAATTGAATGTTGTTTAACGGCTCATCAACACAGTATAGGTTATTTAGAGCCGCCCCAGAGAGAGGGGAAGGATACATAGGAATCCGGGAACCTGCCCTACTCTTATTATCGAATAGATTTCTATTGTTCTTTAACGTGCTCGGAAGATAGACCGATACACGGGACCGCCCGGTTTAACCCGGGGACTCCGGTTACAAATCCGCCGCGCTACCGACTGCGCCACAAACAGGGACGAGGCTCTGCCGAGTGCTGGTTGCAATTCTGATCCCGAGGAAAATGCCTTCCGGAAAATGCCTATCTCACATGAGCAGAAATGGGAGAAAACTATTTCTCCCATTTCTGCTCATGTGAGATAGGCATTTTCCTCATTTCGCCTTATTCTAGCGTTAAATCAGCAAAGTCATTGACTTTATGCCGGTAATAAACACATAATGGGAGAAAAATAATCCATCATGAGTGATCCATGTGAGATAGGGAAATCTCACCCTCGGGATCAGAATTACCAGGCACTCGGCAGAGCCTCGTCCCTGGTTGCAATTTTAACCCATCTGGTGAGATTTCTCTATCTCACATGGATACTCATGATGGATTCTTATAATCTCACATGAGGACAACCCCTATCTCACATGACTAGAAATGGGAGAAAAGAAAACCAAAAAAAAAAGAAAGAAAAAAAAAGACTTGTTCACATGAAATCTAAGATTTTAGGGAGGGGGCGCGCCGGGCACCGCTGATTCCGTCCCTGATATGCGTGATGACACTTTTCGTTCAATTTCCTTCCATTATTCCAAACAACACAATCAACTATCTCGGAAAAGGATTAACATTTGTATAGTGCGAGGGGCTGCGGTGGTAAGCACGTTCGACTCTGAATCCGGAGTGGTGTGTTCGGGTCGCTGGCGCAGCTAGATTTCTTCGGTGTTTCCTTAGGCAGACACTTCCCTTAGCCTCCAAGCACGTACCATACGATCTAGATATATTTGATAGTAAGAGCAGAGCAAGGTTCCCGGAGTATTAGGTATCATTTACATTTTCTATGGGGTGGCTCGAAATAACCTAAACAATGTGCCGATGAGCCATTAAACAACCATTCAATGCAAAGATGTATGCTATAACAATACAAGAAAGGAATTGCATACAAATGCCACATACTTAAGACGACTGTAAATTGTTTTGTCTAATATACGGAATATAAATATTGGGTTATTTTGAAAGGTTGAATGATCTATCTTACACAAGAACACTCATATTTGAAGGCCCCTTTTACAGTTACCTAAATACAGAATAAAATACCTTAGATTCTTCTAAATACATGTGTTTGTTTTGTTTACAAGGCCAGCACTTTATCATGCTATTGAAAAAAGAAAATTAAACTAGAACTATCACTGAATGTGATTAATACCCCTGCAAATGTGTACCCCACGACGATATGAGCATCTCCAATTCATACTGATGCTTCTTACAAAGTTTGGTGAAAATCCATGTAGGAGTTACGGAGAAATAGCGCCGAGAAGATTTGTGTATAAAATAGGACCATGACTCCGTCAAAAATCATCGAACTGGGACAAGACGAGGTTATGCACATCTACACTTCATACTAACGCTTCTCATAGATTCCTGAAAATCCATGCAGGGATTAATATGGAGAAATAGCGCGGACAAACTTTTGAACAAAGCGGCCATAATTTTGAACAAACTTCTTTGCAGGAGTATGCTTATTGTTACCTGAAAACAGACCGGCTTTCCAATCGACACCGAAACCGATGGTGGTTCGCCCGCTAATTAGCGAAAATATACGAAATGGCTCAAATCAGCCACAATACAAAACCAGCTAGATGGAAATTAAAGGAACATACTGCAATCTTGATTTTTTTAAAAACTCGCAGCGTCCAGTTTGTTTTTAGCTCAACTGGCTGAAGTCTTATGGGATGGCGAGTTGTCCGTCCTTCCGTCGTCCGTTAACTTTTGCATCGATACGACGATAGATACTTCATTTTTCATCTGACCTTTAGGTCTCACACCTCTAGTATCTCCCCTGAAAGCTCACGGACCTAGAGACAAAAGGAAAACAGAAAATAATTCTATTGTTTTCTCAATTTTAGTCAATTTTTAATTTGAAAAATATATTTTTCTTTGCTTTAGCATACATCTGCAATGTAAGACAGATGATACAGAAAATCCCATGTTGATATGAGGTTTCATTCAAATTTCAGAAGTGTTTGACCTAAACACCACATATTCAGCTAGATAGTGCATGAATTTTGTATTTTCCATAGAGGTCACATAAACATGCGCGAGAAAAAAAACCAACCTGGCTAAAATTACTGGTCTTGGCTATACTGAAGATATTAAACCAACAACAATGTCTGCTGCCCAGCCTTAGAAAAGGCTGTACAGTAACCCTATGGGAAAATCAGTTGAGGTGTGAGACCTTTACCAAACTTAACCGGATTATTAATACCAAAGAAAGCTCGGACAAGTTTGAAAAACCAGCCAGTTTGGACCAGTAAAACCGGAGATATGGCCTTTAATTTAGTTTAAAATGTTATATTTTGCCTCGTTCAGACGATAGGACCTTAGTTTTTCATCTGGGGCCTGTTTGATTAAACATCTTATCATGAGTTTCAAATTTTAAAATCGTTCACTTTTTTTCACCTAAGCTTTCAATGTTGTCGACAATTATGTGTGCACGTAGTGCAGAAATATCTCATGTATAAGACAAGAGGCCCAAGAGGGCCTGTGGACGCTCTACTGGCTAACATCAATGAAGCGAGTGAGTGCAATTCACGTTTTTTTGAAAGTTTTGGGCAAAATACAGCATTTTTAAAAAAATCAAGGACAATAAATAAAAAACTGGTAAAGTTTGGTAAAGATCTGATGAAAAATGAAGGCCCTATCATATTAACGAGGCAAAATATAGCATTTTTAACGAAATCAAGGGCAATAAATAAAAAATCTGATAAAGTTTGGTAAAGATCAGATGAAAAATGAAGGCCCTATCATATATACGAGGCAAAATATAGCATTTTTAACGAAATCAAGGGCCATAACTCCGCTGTTACTGGTCTGATCTGGCTGGTTTTCGAACTTGTCCGAGCTTTCATTGATATTAACAATCTGGTAAAGTTTGGTAAAGGTCGGATGAAAAAAGAAGGCCCTATCGTCTTAACGAGGCAAATTTTAGCACTTTTGACTAAATCAAGAGCCATAACTCCGCTGTTACTGCTCCGATCTGGCTGGAGCTAATAAAAAAACATTAAAAAAAACATTAAAAAAACAAAACAAAAAAAGATATATAATAAAAAAAAAAGAGTAAAGTTTGGTAAAGATCAGATGAAAAATGAAGGCCCTATCGTATTAACAAGGCAACATATAGCATTTTTAAACGAAATCAAGGGCCATAACTCCGCTGTTACGGGTCCGATCTGGCTGGTTTTCGAACTTGTCCGAGCTTTCATTGATATTAACATCCTAAAGAGTTTCAGTTAAAGTTTTTTAAGCAGCTTCATATTGTTCAATGAAACACTGCATACATCCAATAACAATGGCAAGCCTTTAAATGTCATTAGCCCCATAAACCGGGGTTATGATTATGATTGACAACGAGGTACTTTGAAAAATCTCCTGCGTTAAATAAATGTAAAAGACGGTGTATATAAATTATATGATTGACATCGGCACAGTTGTAAAGAATCTGTAATAAGCAAAACTGCGAACTTTGATTGTGTGTTTTATTGACGGCTAATTATGAAATAATGAAAGAAATGTGTTTGGTATAAACTTGGCTGATAAAGCCCTGGTATAAAGCGAGTTTGTGACTGTTTTATTGACGAGAGAAATCAGCGGAAATGTATTGTATCCTACGATTAGACATAGACATCAATAACGTATCTGTGTTTATGGATTAGTTAATGATTTTGTTTTTGGTTACTCAATGCGGGTATGAATGAAAATTAAGTTTGGGGTAATTATCGAATAATTAGTATTTTTCAATAAAAATGAAACGAAGTGCATTCGATCAACATGTCTCTGTCAAGTTGGTTAGGGTTGAAAATGCATCTAGTAAATCTCATTCCGGTCAAAGACGTAAAGCGGATGAAAGTCTGCCGGGGGTTAAAACGAAAAAAATAAATAAAGTTATACGATTTCAGTTGGTATGTTCAAGACAGAAAGGGTTTTTGGCACTGTTTTTTAAGCAGCTTCATATATTTGAAGTTTGTAAGGCCGTTGGTAAATAATAACAATAATAACAAAATGATAATAATAATAATACATGCTTTATTAGTATTATGCATTATTTTGGTTATTATAACAGTAATAATCCCAATACAAATAATTAATAAAATAACATGCAATTGGTTAAGAATGTTTTAATTCGATATTTCATCGTCCGTCTCATATCACGTCCGGAATACCAAGTTTGAAATTTTAACGCTCCGTAAAAATACTTTTAATTTTTATTTTAAAATGGTTATTTAACGTCTAACGGAACGATGTAGTAAAATGGTACTGTTTTAATGCGGATATATACATTTATTTTTTTATGATTGATCACCAAGAGATTCGTGAATTAGAAAATCTTTCTTTGCGGAAAATGACGACGGAATCCGTCAATAGCGTTAATCCAGAGAATCTTTCTCAAAAAAGGGATTATATATTAAACAGAAACAAGGCAATGAAGAAAAAACTTGCATCTACCGAAAATAAAGATCTCATAGTGACTGAGATGGGCGGCGAAACAAAACTTAAGATGAACACCGGAACGTATGAACTTTTCAAATACGCAACGGAGAAACTGTTCACATCAACTGAATTGAAGTATCGGTCAAAACAAATCCCGGTAACGGATAGACAAGGTATGTTAATTGAAACGCAATACAAAATATCCTCTGAAAAGACATCTCTGTACACTCTTAACATGTATCATGCAAAATGTTCATGCTTGGTAAATGGAAAGGGTATGAACCACTTCATGAACACTGACCTACATGAGATATTGAACATCATTGAAAAGAAAATGGAAAATGAAAACCGTTCTTTAGAAGATTTTAACAAGAACATAAAAGAATTGATCATGTCTTACTATAAATCAGATAGCAGTGAACAAAATGTACGCAAAACAGAAAGCGAGGACGTCTCCTCCGTGCGTAGCATCAAAGGAGAGACTGTTGCTTTACTCTCAGATAAATGTACAGATACATTGAATTCACAAGGAACACTTCAACAACTTGATGAAACATACGACACCGCAACGGACAACCATCACTGAACTAAAATCAGTAGTACAAAACAAGCAAAAACCTGGAACGAAGAAAACATCGAAAAATATACGCCAAAAAGACAAGGAACAGGAAAACAAACATGAAATCACAGAATTATATTGTTTCAATGACTGCACTGAAAAGAGTGGTAACATGACTAGATGCAATTGGTGCATGAAATGGTATCATGACAAATGTGTCGGAATTAAGCATACAGATAATATCGGATGGTGGAGCTGCGAAGGATGCAGAAATATGCCAATCATGATACAGCAAATGCTGCAATCATGTTCAAATGTAAAGCATTCTATTGAAAACATATCCAAACAAGTTTCAGATCTTTCGTCTAACGTAGATTCCAAATTCGCACAGTAAGAAGACAGAATAACAGCCTTAAATAAGCACCATAAATGTCTTAACCAGGAAAACACATCTTCAATGAGCGAAATAAAACAAGATATTTCAAATCTTAAAGTCGATGTGGACAAGAAAAGCAATATCATCATAACCAAATCACAAGGAATATTTGACAAGCTGAAAACCTCGCCAGACCTGATTAAATATATTCAAGCTACCACAGGATGCCAGACAGAAGAACACACCCATTCAGTTACGCCGACCCCGAAAACTGCAGTAACGCAACCCCCTTCATTAACGCTGATTCCTTCAGTTACGCTGATCCCGCAAATCCCTTCAGTAACGCCGATCCTGCAAACCACTGCAGTAACGCCGATCCCGAAAACTGCAATAAAGCAAGCCCCTGCAACAACGCCGATCCCGCATCCACACTTGGCAATCAACGTTCATGTTCAAGTAAGTCAAAACATGACCTCTCCACAATACACCGGTAACTACAAAAATAGACATGTACTCCATAACAATACCCTCATCATTGGTGATTCTCTTTTAAAAGGAGTGAAAACAAAGGGTTTATATAAAACAGATGTCAAAACTATGAGAGGCGCCAAGACCCGTGATGTAACTGATATCGTTCCCACACTTGGTATAGGAAAATATAAAACAATAATTCTGCTTGTGGGAGGCAACAACGCCAATACATAGAGTCTAGTCTCAGGGAGTTGGTTACCAAATGACTTTCATACAACACCGAGATGGGCTAAGTCCGTCGAGGTTTTTATATAAGGCCATACCGAGTTTTTTTCTATCTTTAGCGGGTCATCCCACATAACATATCTAATGAAAACAAACATTTCTCCTCTGGTTGAAAGAGTCATCCGGCATAACAAGTAAAAATTATACTGTAAACAAATATATCTCCTCTGGCTGATGCAGTGATACTTCAAAACAAATATACTGAGAAAAACAACGTTGCTTTCTCGAAACCTACCTACCAGGCAAGAAAAAAGAAACGAAGAGTCGAGAGGAAAAAAAATACGATGGCCCATTTGACTCACATTTATTTCACTTCTATTTCTTGACTTCCGCATTCCGCACTCCGAATTCCGCATTCCGAATACTGCTTTCCGAATTCCGCATTTAGAAGTAGGTAGTAAGATAATAATAATAATATAGTTTATAGGCATAAATGACCAGTCAAAATGATAAGAAAAAGAGCTATTGTTTATTGTTTGCTAGAGTTAGACCATAATAATAATAATAATAATAATAATAATAATTTATGCGTGCATGTGCATGTATGTCTGTTGTGAATTCACAGTGTTACCGTTAAAGATGCAATTACTTCTCACATTTTATATTTAATAATCATGTAATATAAAAGTGTATGAATATTGCCAGTGACCACGATTGTTGTATTTTTATATAAACCACATATTTTAAATTAAATTCCCTATAACCTGAGTATCCGTGTACCCTTTGTATAAATACACCATAAACGTATGTACTATAATACCCTATAAATATACACAAACTCCTACTATTATACCCTATAAATATATACAAACTCCTACTCGAGTATCTGTTAATTGAATTGGGTTTTACGGCGCACCAACACATGAAAGGTTATATGGCGCCTAACATATAATAATAATCATACCAGGCTCATCCTCCATTTACATCAAGATAAAATATGGAGAATGGGCCTCGAACCTTCTTATCTGCAGAACTGCAGACGGTTGCTGCAAATTCTAAAGTAAACACTCCATTTACGATGGAGCCACGTTTCCACGTTTGCATACGCGGTGTCATGATGAAGACCTTGAATGAGCATGATAAAAAATGACAAAATGAATACGAAGGGGGGTCCTACCCCTCTGCCTCTAGCGGGATTTGCAGTGGTTGTATTCTACCCCGGCAACCACACGGGGAAAGTATCTGTTTCTTTGTACTTCAATATAAAAGGAGAGGAACTTTATAAGTTTTCTTTCGTTCCAATCCTTTACTTCATATACTGTTAAATGTATTTATGCACGAATTCGAAATAAAATATGTTTAAACCAATATAAAATATAAGATTTTCAAAAATACTCTTATTTAGTATTAGTGCAAACATGAAAAATAAACATTATTATGGAATGCGGAATTCGGAATTCGGAATTCAGAAGTCAAGAGTGGTGTATATCACTAGCGGATCCAGGTTGGGGTATAAATTCAGAGTGGATCACTAGCGGATCCAGAGGGAAGCCCGTGCGTGCGAAGGGCCGGACTGACATTTTGTAAATTACATAAAATATTAAGGTTTGTAAAGTTTGGACCGCCTTTGGACCTCCCCCTGGACACCCCTAGATACACCATCCTGAAAAAATCGAAAAGAAACGTGTGTTGTAGTTTTCTTGTTATTGTGAAAACTTTTGCTCCCCCTCGAGGTAAAATCCTGGATCCGCGTATTAACTTCCGGATATAAGATTACAGTTTATTCGTACCAATTAGATTTTAAAAGAGCTGGGCTTAGGCACCTACGCACGTGCGTACAATTATTTGTCAATGTCCGAACAAATAAAAATCGAAAAAAATGCGAAAAACGCAATAAAAACTGAAGGGGATGTGATGGGATGGGTGAGTTGTATTAAAGTTCCATATTCCGTGCCTGATTTAATTTTGTCTTCTGATGTCAATGTGTATTAAAATAGCAGTCAAATTAAGCTTAAAATTGCTATGTAATATACGCCAAAACTCACCTATGATCGTCTGGCAAAAAACAAAATCACGGGGGAGCATGCCCCCGGACCCCCCTAGCGGAGGTGCGTAACTCAAATTTGGACCCAGCTACGCGCCTGGAGAGGGTAATGTCATCGCCTCATAGACAATGAAAAACAACACACACAACAAAAAAGGACGTTTGTTTTTTCATGTTTGCATCAATAGTAAGTGTATTTTTGACAATCTTATATTTTATATTGAAGTCTATAGTGTGCCAAGGATCAACAGATACTCAAGTTGGAGTTTGTGTATATTTATGGGATATAATAGTATATACGTTTACAAAAAATCAACAGGGATATTCAGATTTTATCATATAACTTTCGGTGTGGGAGTGGAATAAAACCATTCTATATTTTCGATATACTACTAGTTTTATAAGCTTGCAAATAAGCCTAGTATGCGCTGTCAAAAAAATATCGATAATGACTATGATCCAATTCCCACGGTTTATGTCGGTTTCGCGTGTTAAAACGACAGGCAAAATGCAATTAAAGTCGATATGTGTGTTATGTGATAAATATAATCTAATTGAATTTATTAAACCCGTTAGAAAAAGGATATTATGCTCGGCAAGAGCCTCGCATTATATCATTTTGCCAACTCGTTTAATAAATTCAATAATGAATGAGTACTCATGTAAGTAAGATCCTTTATATATATATAGAATTTAATTTAAGGTTATGGATTTTATATTATAAAAAAATACAACATTCGTGGTCACTGGCAATATTCATACATCTTTATATTACACGATTATTAAATATAAAATGTGAGAAGTAACTGCATCTTTAACACTGTGATTTCACAAAACACATACATGCACGTGCACGCATACATTATTATTAATACTATTATTATTATCATTATCATTACTATTATTGTGGTAGTGGTAGTATAGTAGTAGTAGTTGTAGATATAGTAGAAGTAGTAGTAGTCTTTTACTCGTACTATTTACTTACTACCTACTTATAAATGCGGAATGCGGGAAATAGAAGTGAAGTAAATATGAGCCAAACGGGCCATTGTAAAATACAGCTGTGTTTTTCATCATTATTTGGACGTTTTTCAACCAAAACCATATTCAAACAACAAAGCAAGTTATAATGATACTCAAGTAGTAAGAATTTTGTTTATTCCTATTAGGAATTAATGTAGTTGATCAAGTTGTTCATTTCCCTAGTCATTTTATAACTTGTTTTGCGTTGTCGTCGACGTGGAAATAAGTTTCCGATGGTTTCCATACGAAAGTCAACCTTGTTTTTGTTTTTTTGACCCAGACATTCAAAAAACTTACCAGCCCAGTGACGCTAAACATAGAAAAAGAACTTGGTTAGGCACTAACAAGCTGTGACGGACTCTATTTATTTGTGTGTAGTATGGTGCTGTCCTTACTCTAACTTCCATTAATTTATCGCTCTAACTTCCATTAATTTATCGGACGTTATAGTATGGTAAAGCTCCGCCCCTTTGTCTGTATTGAATTAAAATATTTAATGATATGCATTCATCAAAGGCAATTCCACCGACCATACTACTGTAAACGGACGAGGAAAAAATAGTACACTCAGCGGGGTTTGAACTCAGAACGATTGCATGTGAAGCACCTACCGCTATCGCTCTGTGGCGAGAGAGTAGTAACGCGCTTACAAACCTATCTATTTAAATGCACCCCCAATTGAGTCCTACTACACTACAATGCTATGATATTGTGCACTATTGTATGTGTTATGTACGTAATATTGTTAGTTTGCGTACATGTGTCGGCCATGTATATAATTATGTCAATGTCTGTGTGTGTGTGTGCGCGCGCGCGCGCGCGTGTGTGTGTTCTTGTGTGATAGTCTGTGTGTGCCAGTATGTGTGTGTGTGTGGTTAGAGGTTATAATACCAATACAGGTCAGATATATTACATTGTGTTCCCATGCTTTCCTGATAGCCTTATATGGTAAAATAAGCATATTTCACATTTTTTCATTCCAATTTTCTTCCAGGTTCATTCCATATTTTATCCTATACTCAGTACATGTGTCACATACTAAACTATGGAATGGGAACTTTAGACTAGAATGGAATTGAATGCGATTGGAATCAAAGGCTCATTCCATTCCAATTACATTCCATCCCAGGTTTTAGACTATGCCGAGTATACATGTCTCGACACCGGCAACGCAATTTCACAAATAATTCGCTGTAAAACAGTTAATTGTTGTTGCAATTGTATATATGTATCGAGTAACTGACTACATACAAATAACACATTTATAACTCAAGTCAAATGTCTATAAATGCCGAAGATACAACAAAGTTAGTTTCAAATTTGTGAAAGTTTATTTTTGTCCGCCATGTTACAAGAGCAACCATCCCCTTGTCGTGGGTTGAACTATAGTAGACTGATGACGTCATTCTGGTTGAACCATTGCGTATTCGATCTGACCATAGTTAAACTACGGCTACTATGGTTCGTGATCGAAGTCACTCCATATAATGTGATGCATAGAGATATGAGCTCAAAATTATTATATGATAACTCTAAAATAAAATTATCATTATTATTTTTTTATTACCATCACTTTACTCTTGCATTGTTCTTAAAGGGATATATTCACTTCCTGAATAATTTTTTTAAAGGGACACTTACTCGCTCACGCTAAACGAAAGAGATTGTCGGTTTCTTACCTTTTATTGCGATAAGTAGTATTTTATTTAAAGTGATATATTCTTTACAAAGGGTACATAGTATTCAAGACTTTTTTTTAAAGGGACACTTACTCGCTCATACTAAACGAAAGAGATTGTCGGTTTCTTATCTTTTATTGTGTTGCGGTTTCTTATCTTTTATTGTGTTGCGGTAAGTAATTTTTTTTTAAAGTGATATATTCTTTACAAAGGGTACATAGTATTTAAGAATTTTTTTTAAAGGGACACTTACTCGCACCCACTAAATGAAAGAGATTGTTGGTTTCTTATCTTTTATTGTGTTGTGGTAAGTAATTTTATTTTTAAAGGGATATATTCACTTCAAGAATTTTTTTTTAAAGGTATACTTACTCGCTCTAAACGAAAGAAATTGTCGGTTTCTTATCTTTTATTGTGTTGCGGTGAGTAGTTTTTGTCTTTTTTTAAAAGGAGATTTACACTTGAGAATTTATTTTTTTAAAGGGACACTTCCTATTTTTATAAAAAAAAAAAACTTTTTCTTTTAATTCATTTTTAGCTAGACTGATCAGAGATCAGCAGAGCTTATGCCGTGGTGGGCGTCCGTCCGTCTGTCTGTCCGTAAACTTTTATTTGTAGCGACTACTCCTCTGAAACTACTGGATGGATATTCATGAAACTTTACAGAAATGTTGCCCATTAAGTCTAGTTGATCCTAGCAAAAATTCATGTTGGTGTGAAATCCAAGATGGCCGCCAAAGCTAAAAATAGATTTTTAAAATACAAGTTTGTAGCGACTACTTCTTAAAAACTATAACTGATATTTATATGGGACTTTTTCTAAAATGATCAGCATGACATGCTGTTGGTCCTTGTCAAAAATCATTTTGATTCTACGTTAAACATGGCTGCCAATGGCCATCGATCTTTGTTTACATAGTTATATAGTAAAAACTTGTAGCGACTACTCCTCTGAAACTACTTGGCGGATTTTCTTGAAACTTTACAGGACTGTTGCTCTTGATGTCTAATTGATCCTAGCAAAATTTCAGGTTGGCCAGAAATTCAAGATGGCCACCATAGCTAAAAATAGATTTTTAAAAAAATAAGTTTGTAGCGACCTTTTCTTGAAAACTATACGTGATATTGATATGGGACTTTTTCTAAAATGATCAGCATGACATGATGTTGATCCTTGTCAAACATTATTTTGATTCGACGTTAAAAATGGCTGCCAGTGGCCATTTTTGTTTACATAGAGTTATCTAGTAAAAACTTGTAACTTGTGGCTAAAAATAGATTTTCAAAATACAAGTTTGTAGCGACTACTTCTTGAAAACTATAAGTGATATTGATATGGTACTTTTTCTAAAATGATCAGTATGACATGATGTTGATCCTTGTCAAAAATTATTTTGATTTGACATTAAACATGGCCGCCAGCGGCCATCTTTGTTTACATAGACTTATATAATGAAAACTTGTAGCGACTACTCCTATGAAACTACTTGATGGATTTTCATGAAACTTCACAGGAATGTTGACCTAGCTATCAAAAATCTATCAGTAGAGCTTCAAGGTCATTGACCTCTTGTTTTTTAAAGGGTTAGTTACACTTTAAGCCTTAGGAATATTAAAGGGACACTTACAACTTCGGTGTTCAAAGGGAGGATTACACTTGTTGTTTTTTTTGAAAGGAACACTTACAACTTAGGTGTTTAAAGGGAGATATTATCATATACGCTTGATAATTATTTTTTTTAAAGGGACACATGCCTTTTTTTTTGAAAGGGACATTTACCAACATTTTTTATATAGTTAAAAGGGGGAGGAGTGTGGTGATAATGGGTACCCGGTGGCCCGGTTAGCGCATCCTAGTGTGGCATCAGAGGATCACAGACAAGCATCCTAGTGTGGTACCACAGGATCACATACGGGCATCCTAGTGTGGCATCACAGGATATACAAAGGTATACGGCCAAGATGGAGATCCCGAAGGATGAAGAATGGAAGCGTGTGGTGTCAAAGGGGGAGAAGGATATCCGGTCTTTAACCTCCAGCGAGATTCTAGTGCCTGCGGTACAATTAGCAAGGGACCTAGGAATGATCGGGGGTATCTCCGCAGAGTCCTACTTGCAGCTGGCCAAAGGGCAATATCGTCTGTCCGTAGGGAGGGAATATGGGCCATGGATACGAGATTTCCAGTGGGCATGTGAGTTACTTCTTAGCCGGAAGGAAATAAAGGACAACTTCCATATTCCAAAGTGGAAATACATCGGTCAACCAAAACAGTGGTCAGCCAATCAGCGAGTTGCTAAATCAGCGACCGTCACTAGACCCAAGGAGGCCGATGCAGAAGACATCGGTCAACCAAAACAGCGGTCAGCCAAACAGCGAGTTGCTAAATCGGCGACCGCCACTAAACCAAAGGAGGCCGATGTTGAAGCCAATCCAACCGGTGATGTATCTGAGATGGAAGTAGATATCGAGTTACCACAAACGAGGGAAGGCACAGCGTTTCACTTTCTCAAGCAAAACCGGTCATGGTTTCACGGGCATGTGAGACCTATCCTCCCTCCTTAGAGATTATCTGTTGCCCAGGGAGTCGTCTACCCTACCAAGAGCTGAGACTGGTCACAGATCTGTAAGCCCGAGGCCGAAGATAAGACCAAATCCCTTGGTGGTGGAGTTCAGGGTATCTCGGCCAGTAGTTCAGGAGATAAACGTGCGATCGTTAAGCCGCAAAAGGTATGAGACGCGGGTGTTCTACAATAAGGATTACCAGGGATCTTCGAGTCCACCTATGAACCGGAGAAGCCTCTCTGGGAAATCCGGGAGAGCGATGCTAACCCTGTGTCAAGCCGCAGGGTTGATTGTTCCAGGCAGATTCACCCTGAATCCTGTCAACTCGCCAGCCGTGCTCATCCATTAGAGACCATGAGTCGTCTCACTGAACCCGACTCCAGACTGATGTGGGGGCGTTTTGGACTGGATGTTGTATCAGTTCCAAAAGAAACTGCGTCTCGATCTGCTCCTGGGTTCAACAAGTCCCTGAAGAATCGACTTAATTCAGTCAGAAAAACACAGCCCAGGACGAGTCTGTATCCAGCGAGAGAAGCCTAGTGTTGTCTTCCACTACATGAGTACCAGTCTCGTTGGCTTCAACCACAGGTGGATCCATATCACTGATGTCCCAGTCTGTGTTCGCTTGTGGACCAACAACTGGACTGAAGCTGTCCCTTGTGGAGGAGCCCTTACCAAGGCAGATACAGGATATAACGCTGGTATCAGATGACGTCACCATGAAGGACCTGGAACTTGATTATCAGGATAGTCCAGATAAACTTAATGCTGGATCATTCGAGAATCCTTCCTAAAGTGAAGAAGAGGCTTTGCTGCGGTCTGATCATGGAAGTCTAAATGGGTCACCCACCGAATTAAGGACATACGCCATTGTGGCGGATTCCGTTCCCGTTGTGTCTTCTTTACATCAAACAACAGACGCGAGTGTTGTAATTGGCGTATCTACCAACGTGAGGATCCACCCTGCTCAGTGCTGTAACCGGTTTGGGTTCATGTGTGTCTCCTTCGAGACCAAGGACCTGTGCAACGGTTGCAAGGATGTCTCCTGTTGCCAGAATAAATCCTCGAGCTCGACAAAGTCCAGAGCCGAAACCTCCGGAACCCGCTCTCTTGACCAGCAGAAACAACGAGGCCTTTGATAGCCACTTTCATCTTGATCGTCTTTCTAAGACCTTAAACGTGTCAATGAAGGACCTAGAGAGAGTGGTTACTCAAAGCACCGAGGTAGTATCTCAACACCCAACAACCCTGGTGGGAGGAGTAATGTTTTTTTTGTGACTCAATAAATCATGGGAACATACCGTGGGGTTTAGGTAGTCAATGGAGAGTTGCTGTGGGCATTCACCCTAAGAAGATCGAGCAACTTACCCCGGCAAGATTTGATCGTCTGGCCCAAATTTTGATGAAACCAGAAGTGGTAGCTTTAGGGAAAGTAGGTCTAGTTTATACCGATCCCTCTACATCATAGGAAAATCAGACCCGAACGTTGGAAAAGGTATTGGGCCTGTGCAATCCAAGGCGGGTGTTAGTACAACACATAAGAGGCAGTAGAGGAGACCATCTGGCAGAAGTCTCAACTCACTGCTTGGACATAATAAAGCGTCACTGCCCACCAGAACAAATAATACATTTACACTGTTTCGGTGGGGACCTGGACCAGCTAAAGGCATGGAGAAGTGCTTTTCCGAATTGCTACTTCGGATTTACTGGGCAAGTTTCTCAGTTTAATAAAGCCCAAAGAGAAGCACTTAAGGCCGTCCCTCTTGATCGACTCCTCATAGAGACCGATGCACCCTATTTACCCATGCTCATTGGGTTGGTTGTCACAACACCCGCTTACATTGGAGACGTGGCATACCAGGTGGCCCGGGTACGACTAGAACCAGTTTCAGTTGTTATCCAGACTTCCAGGGTGAATGGGGAACAACTCTATGTGGCCTCATTCGTGGAGGAATCAACGAACATGTAAAAAAACAGTTGCAGTCACCGGACTAGAATTTATTTCAGTCCATTCTGGGTGAGGAAACTAAAAAGAGGCTAGGACTAGAATCTTAATTCAGTCCCAGTTTACAGGAATACTTCTCACAAAGGACTAGAGCTTGTCTCAGCCCACGCTCCAGGTGAGAAAGACTCAAAGAATTCCACGAAGTTCTACAAAAGAGAACGGGGAGGTGTGTAGCAATTATGCTAGGACCAGTCCAGGCAAATACGTAATTTCAGGTTTGTAGCATGGAATTCATTACGAACCCAGAACTCATACGATGCAGACGTCAAACTTTACACAGTGGAAAACCTCCATCTGAATACGGTTGCTGACTTCTGAGTATGTGAGTTACCATTGTAATCATATGTATTATCTAGGGCATGATTGTTTTACTAGTTTGTAATTAGCATATTACTCTTTTCCTCACACAGATACATATTGGAGCTCTAAATAACGTCTAACAAATCACTAAAAATTGCTTGTCTTCGCGATAACTCAAGAACAGCTGTCACTACAAACTCGAAAGTTGGCAGAAATTTGTGTGTCATGGTCGTTGAAGCAGGCATACATGTTTTAAAAACATCTCTTGTTTCAACAAATGGAGCATCTTAATAGAAAATATGTTTTGTTTTATACACATAGGTTCTCGTTATTGAAAGTGCTATTGTTGAAAATTAAATACATTTTATCTGTAATGCCACCTTACTTCTCTTTTGACCAGTGGAAATGACAAACTATTGAAAACATTTCCTGTCAAGTTTTTGTAGAGTTGCATTTTTAATTGGTGATGAAGATGTTTCATTGATATCTTGTTATATCTAGGTTGATTATGATGTAGTTGGCCCTGAAAAGTCCAGAACCTTATTTGACGTTTTTACCTTTCACTTGTTTGGATTCACAGAATCTAGTTTGTAAATTAAATGTTATTGTAACTTAAAATATACTGTGCATTTCAGTGATCCTATGCGTCGAATATGAATCGAGATTTTGTTTCATTACTTGCTATATGTTTTAATACCTGGTATGGATAGATAGAATGAAAATATACGCTTCTGAATCTGCTTACAATCTTGCCGTAGCTAACAAAGCCCAACATTTATTTTGCCACCCGTGTTTACATTGTAAAAAATCAACAAAATGGCCGCGTTTACTTTCACTATTCGTCGTCTGCGCATGTCCGTTTTTAAGGTTGGGTCGTACCAAGTAAAACATAGGGTATGCAGCGTATTGTTGTTGTTCAATTTACCGCTAATTGGAGCGCACCTCCAGCAATCGGTCGTACTTTTCTTTTGTTTTGGAATGAAGACCATTATTTTTAGCAAATAAAAGGTAAGTAAAAATATATGATGCGTTTATATGTTGTTATTTACACCACTATTGGTAAAATGTATTGTTTCATAAAAATGTGACGTAATTGAAGACATAATGCACGTGAAGTCGGTTATAATTCGTGCACGTAAAAAGTCAACAACTTAAATAAAAAAAAGTATTGTAAGCGATGATTGCAAAAATTGCATCCGTCGCCTTGCTACTGTTTCAAGAAAGAATTGTATAGGAGAACGCCAATTTTTAGCTATGAAAAAAATTGTAGATTGAGTAACAAATGCCCTTTCTTTAAAAAAAAGAACAGTTCAAAACGTCCTGAGTGAAAAGGGAGCTGCGGTTTCAGAGGTTGTTAAAAACATATCAGCTTGTACAAAGAACAAGGTTGTTCAATAGAAAGAAGTTGAATTTCAGTCTAGGAATATTAATAAGGAGAACAGTATATATGTACCATAGAGAATTTGTAAGTACATATAGATTTAAAAAAAAAAAAAGTGGGGGTGGGGGGTTAGGGGGAGGGAAGTATCAGTCCGAAATACATTAATAAATATATATTTGTTTATATATATAGAAAACACACGCGCACACAAACACAATGAACTCATTCAGTGAAGTTACAACAGCCAATGTAATGACGTTTCAAGACCGCGATCTACTTGATGGACTCTCGATATATATATATATATATAAAAGAAATCAAATTGTCTGTACTGTTGAGCGTCATTTATCCCATAACGTTGTCCACAGTAGTCTATACAAAATGTGCATGTTCAGGAACATTGTTTTCTCTGAGGTGGGGATGCATTATCACGCCCGGGAATCACACCGCCTGCATTGCGTTGGCAATACCGACTGTAACGTCTGGTGTTCCCCAAGTGTGTATCAGTGTTCCAATTTTATTCCTGGTATTAATGACTTACCTGAAAGCATCAGGTCGCAAGTTGGTTCGCGGACGACACAGCAGTGTGGCAATCGACGACAAACTGACATATAGCGCCAAACGTCAGACCGATCTAAACACATTACTCATTATAAAAACTATAAAAATGGTCTTTCAAGTAGGACATGAGCTTCAATACCTCGAAATGCCAAGTCATTCAGGTTAACCAGGCCAAAACTTCCTCTCTAAATGGTCATGCACTAGAAACAGTCAACAGCGCTCGATATCCAGGGGTAGACCTTTCAGACAACTTGTGCGGTAGTTTTGTTTTTATCCTGATTTTATCTTTTCACACGACATTGTATAATTTTAACACACTTTTCGCACTATTTCCTCATCTTTTCTTACTTTTAAACAATGTATCTTGTATACTAACAGGCACAGGCGCGCAACCTGCACAAGGGTGTACATCAGTGTAGAGAGATAGATATAAAGGCATTTATATATACATATTGTGAATTTCCCAACGATTGATATATATATATTTGGCGTACATACGTGAATATGTAGACATTTGAAGAATAGTTATCGCACAAAATATGCAAAGCAATACAGGCGTGTATGGCAAGCCAATTGTCCAATAATTACGTTCACGGTCGAAAACTAAAATTAACGATCGCTAAACTAGGTTTTTCGAACGTAAAACCAGGTTTATCGAATACTAACCTATATTTTCGAGCGAAAACATAGGATAACGGGCGTAAACCATAGTTTACGCTCGTGAACCCAGGTTTACGTTCGATAAACTAGGTTTCTCGATTGAACTAAGAATTTCGGTCGTTATCCTAAGTTGCGTGAACCTATGTTTACGGGCGTGAACCTGGGTTCACGTGCGTGAACCATAGTTTACGAACGTGAACCTATGGTTACGACCGTGAACTTGGGTTAACGACCGTGAACAAGGGTTTACGACCGTGAATGAACATAGGTTCACGCTCGTGAACATAGGATAACGACCGACAATCATAGATTTGTTCGAGAAACCTAGTTTATCGAACGTAAACCTAGGTTCACGTTCGTAAACAATGGTTCACGCTCGTAAACCCAAGTTCACGGTCGTAAACATAGGTTCACGTTCGTAAACTATAGTTCACGCTCGTAAACATAGGTTCACGTCCATAAACTATGGTTCACGGTCGTAAACCTAGGTTCACGTCCGTAAACTATGGTTCACGGTCGTAAACCTAGGTTCACGCTCGTTAACTATAGTTCACGTTCGTAAACTATGGCTCACGGTCGTGATTGGCTATGCTCGTAAATCACAGATACCGGTCCGAAAGCATAGTTAGAAGTCGACAAACCCGGTTTTACGAACGTGACCCTATGTTTACGAGCGTGAACCTATGTTTACGAGCGTGAACCATAGTAAACATAGGTTTACGTCCGTAAACTATGGTTCACGCTCGTAAACTATACGTTCACGTTCGTAAACTATGGTTCACGGTTACGTTCTACGTTCGAAAAACCTAGTTTATCGATCGTTAATCCTAGTTTTTTCGACTGGGTTCACGTAATTATTGGACAATTGGCTTGCCATAGGCGTGCTATGAAATATGAATAAACTCTATGTGGAAATAGCCTTTATTTTTCTTTTCATATTTTTTTTTTGAAGTACTTTATTTGCGTTTTAATTGTTAAAACACACTTGTACGAGTTTATGTGTCAATATGTAAAATAGTCCCTATGCGAATGTACATAAAGCAATTTTAGGGCTATGCGTTGAGAGGTTTACATGTTTGGTTCTGCTTTATATTAAGTCACAATTTGCAGCAGAAACTACTACTAGGGTGGCATACAGTCATTAAGTCCAGTACTTTTATTAAAAAAACTCTGTCTCTCTCTCTCATTTAATGGATGTATGTTTATCCTTTTACATCAGGTTTCAATCAAACGCTTGGTTGATCAAATGGAGCTAGCTGGCCATCCATCAAGTAAAACAACCATTTGGAGGAGCTTAAAATCGATGGTGTTCAAGTTCTACAAGAAACATACGGTTGATGAAGGTATTTACTGGTATTAACATTCATACGCAGATGCAGGAGTTTAACTCGGACGAGGGTTCAACTTTACATATCAAATTGGCGTTCAAGCAAAAGCAAAAAGAGAAAAGTTATTAAACATGTCACTTGGGGTGGGGATGGGGGCTTTCCTAAATGTTTAATAAGTATTATTTGACCCAAAAACCGAGCAGTATAGAATGTTTGCTTTTTGGTGGATTTTTTCTCTCTTCATTTATAATTACATAGATCCAAGTTGTATTGTATATATATAAGTTCTTATTGTATTTATATGTGCTTATCTACTTACAGGAGACACGGGACATTGTTGCGTCGAGGCATAGCTAAGACAAGTGAGGAAATTTAGGTAACCATTCTAAATTAAAAGTAAACACTATTAATTAAGACAATATTTAGATGTAGAACCCGCAATACACTGTAATGCATGGGTGTGCGCGCGCGCGTTGCTTGCGTATGTGTGATATATATGACTGTTATTAATAAATAAACAAACAGTACTTTAGTCGGGGTGCGATTTTATTGACGTTTAAATTTAATTAGGGAATGAAATGAAAGCAGGTATAGTCATCCATAGTTTAACATTTCGGAAAAAAAAATGAAAATGAATATTATACATTCCAGGAATGAAGGCTACGAAATTGTTTATCTCGATGAAATGTAGATAAATGCAACCCATAATTATCCAGGTGAATGGACAGATCGAGAATCAAAACGGTAAACAAAAAATACTGTTCGCTATATTGCACATATTATTATCTAAATCGTGTCTTAACATGGATAATGTTTTTTTAATGTAGACAAATTCTCACGGATGGCGGGAGGTGTACAATACTGGTTCTACCCAGGTAAAGTGGGTTGTCTGCCCACTTCCCCCTCCCCCACCTCAAAAAAAAAAAAGAAAAAAGAAAAAAAGAAGTAAGTCATAT
>JAWPHD010018984.1:0-37615 GCA_037043455.1 Cyrtodaria siliqua
AAACTAAATCTCTGCATTTTATTCAACAACACCCATTTTAGTGGAATCTCGTTTTCTCCTACACGTCAATTTAATTTGTATTTTTGTTAATATGTATAATAAAGAAATAAGAACAGCTATTCCATCAAACAATGTCTTCCTAAACAACACCTAATAGATAGGAAGATTAAATCCACATTTGGTATCTTTTAGCAAGCATAGTCACACATGTATCTGTTGCATTTACCAGCATTAAAATCAGACGTTGTTGCTATAATAATAATAGTAATAATAATAATAATAATAATAATAACAATAAATATGTATTACAGAGAATCAAGAGAATGCCCTCTGTCCATTCTAGTCTCCGCAAATACAAATCAATTCAAATCAAAATCAGAATAATTTAAACACCTTCTTTGAGGATTAAATGTGTTCACTATCCTATCTGATGAACAAGATGAATGCATATATTGTTATTAGATATATTATACAATATGTATCTATGTAAGTTACTCATATTTTAAGTCCATTTTTGTTTTTACTACAAGTCAATTTAATTTGTATTGGTGTGAATGAGCAGACCAGAGAAGCTGTTCCATCTGAGATTACTTTCATAAACAACATCACCTGAGGAGGAACATTTAATCCGTACTTTGTCTGCTTTAGACAGCACAGCAACACCAGTACCTGTTGTACAGGGGTATTGACCGCCATTAAAGTCAGACGTTGCTGCTATAATGATATCTGCAGCTATTATATGGACATGTACATATTTGGAACTAGCGGCACAGATTTGTACAGTGAAGAGATATGTCCCAGCGTATGGAGCTGTGAAGTATCCAGTAGCTGGGTCGTATCCCCCGCCAATGTTGGTGACAGCCTGAGTGTATCTTATCAAGTCTCCAGTAGAGGGCGTGGTGTCTTCAACTGATCTGGCTTTAAACACGACCGTCGGAGTGGCCAAATCCGCTGTAATAGAAACAAGTGCATGTCATTTTTATGTTCATGTGTTTTTACACACACATTCATATGCCACTGTGTAGTGTCGCCGTGCATTGTCCCCGTACAGTGTCTTATCAAAATAACATGGAATAAAAACTACTGCTTTACTTTACTGTTTTTATCGTGCTGTATGACAGTTGAGGGTGACATGTTGCGGCTAAAATTCAACTTAAATCAGTGTAACATATTCTAATTTAAAAATTAAAACAAATCGTGAAAATGGTAAAAATGATAAAAGAGATATGTTTCTCTTTGGTTATTTAAGTTGCCATTAATTTATTGTATATGCACAACATTCAAAAGTTACACAGAACATCATGTGGAATAAGTGTAAGAAAGAGTAGAATTATAACGGGTTATTCCTAAATTATCCCATGGCAGTTAACTCCCAAATCACTGACAGTATGGACAAGCATAGTAGACAAAGTTTATTCAATATTTAAAAATGAGCTAATAAGGCTGTTATAAGTGTATCTAAAAATCTGTCCAATGGTTGTTAAAGTAAAGCGAGTGATAGTTATATTTCAATAACAGGTAAACTATTAAAACACCATGCTTCTCCGTCAGAAGAGAACATTTACCTGTGGTCCCATGACGTAGTGTCTATTTTTCTAGGCGCGTTAAAACCAAAGGAATCTTAACAGTAATTAAAGCTGCTTGACTTTATCCTTAGAATTACAGGAGATGATAAAGACTTTGTGTCAAGTATTAGTGTATAATGTTACCGTCATGTTTGCATAAAATCACCCGATGTTTGAAACAACTAAGTTGAAGCATACTCTTCGGTAAAAAATTATGTGAACTTATCCGATCTTTTTATATTTCTTTATTAACTCTGTGTTTGCATAAAAATTATCTGTGCTTTACGTAAATCATTTTGCCCTGCACTTGTGTTATGCATAGCACAACCTTCATAGGATACAGCGTAATAGTACATCAGTTTACACAGCAGGTATTGAAACTATTTAGCAGGTGTAGTTCGTAAATTTCAGCTCTATTTTGATGATTGCATTTCGTAATCCCAAAGTCGAAAGGCTTCCGAAAACTTAGTCAAATGATTAACTTTACGCTTTAATATTCATCATTTAAGAATAGGTTGCTGATCTCTGATGACTTAGTCTATTTCCCCGTCTTCCTTCTAGAAGCAGCTATAAATAACATAAATCATGTGCTCATGAGCTTTTAAACAACAGTTTATGTGAAAGTATAAATACCCTTAATGTATGGTTGACTGCAGATTCCTGACTCTTTATGAATGCCAGTAATGTTTTGTTTATATCCCCCTGTTTCTCCATCAGATCCTGGGAGAGGCGACCAACCTGTTGTTGAAAGTTTGACAAAACTTCTTTCAGCTTGGTTTGTTGTCCTTCGAGCTCTGGTTGAATGGAACCTTTCAGTGTATCTAGTGTGTCAGTCCGTGTAACCTCTGCCTCATTTATTACTGAAATTGATTTTTCTATTTTGTCCGTCCTTTCCACCTCTGCATCGTTGAAGTCAGAGATCTGCTTTTCCATTTTATCATCCCAAACTTGCATCTTGTGTTCGAGGCGTACTAACTTTTCAAGAACTTTTTCTTGAAAGTGATATTTAGAGCACTCGGGCTCCTCGTCTATTCGTGCTTCAGCCATTATTAGTACTGCCAGCATATGGTACACAACCTGGTAAAGCATGATTCACTGTAAATATTTGGTGTGAAATAACTAACAAATGATCCTACAGTGAATATGTATATTATGTAAGTGTATTAATCCAGTCTCAAAGAAATCACAGTTGTCAGTGCCCAATGTTGGCAATGCAATTCAGTATTAAATAAAATACAAATGATCAGAGTATTAAAATAGCTAACTCAAAACTTAACCAACGGAGATCCCTGGGATCGTTGTATTTATAACATTTATTCAGACAATCACTAGCGCCCTCTGATTACCAAATAATGTCCAATCAGGTTATCCATAAATTATGTCATATGCTTAACTTAGCCCGACCTTTCTAGTTCTGCGTAGTTTGATCATTGACAATTTATAAAGGTTAATGGTTCTGCGTAGTTGAATCAAAATAGAATTTATATTTCTGATGCTTACTAATCATGTCAATCAAATGACTATCTACAGGCGAAACTAGGTTATTATTTTCAATGCTGACGAATATAAACATATTTACATACCATCTCAAATGTCATCTAAACATTGATGAGTGTTGGCAAATATGAAATGTCTCGGTTTGGCATGGTTCCCAATTAAGGACCGGACCTATCTCAATCTTATTTTAATTTGAGGGGGTGGGGAAGGGAGCTAGAAAATGTGTATAGGTAGTTATAAATCACAGTTGACATACATATGCATGAACAAATGGTGCTATTCGGTTTTGTTCAGATGATGAGTCCCTCTCAATGCACTTTTGTCTGAAGCCAACATATTAAAACATAAAATCATGTTTTTCTTTTACTTGTGTTATGGTTTGATGTTTGTTCTAAAATGAATTATCAAAAAGGTTTTGTATTAAGTACAGTTAACTTTTTTCTTCTTCTTCATACAAGTAAATTTTAAAGTAGAACTGCTATGCCCTAGATAATATAACAATGTTGTTCAAAGAAAAAACTTTACTCGGGCCTAATACATATACCTTAGCGAATCGGTCATTCAGCATGTAAGCAGTAAATATGCAAGCTTTCTGTGATTTGTCAGTGATCATTTAGCGTTGGGAAATAGGTCCTTAACATATATCATGCATAATAAAATAAATATTCAAATGTCCACTATGTTACAAATGCCTTGCTATTATTAATGTTTTTTTAATTTTACAAATAATGTATACGGCTCACTGCATAGATAGTCAATGATTGCAATGGCTACATATGTGACTTTTATATCACAGGGTCTGAAACCGTCAACATTGTCAAACAATGGTCTAGCTGGTGTATTTAAACCCACAGTGTCTCTAATCTCTCAATTTTAACTTGGATAATGAATGGACTGTATTTAGTTGTCTTAGACACATAAAAAGTGGAACAAAGATGTGTTTCTCTCCCACGGTTGAAAACAATCCATACAAGTAGATGTTAGATTATTATTTTCACTTGTTTATCTATGAGATAATATCTAAATATATTTGGTAACAATAGCTTGCTGTAATTATGTTACTATTTATTACATCTCTCATTAGTTAGACTATCCTTTTAGGATGTACTTAAAAAAGAAATATAAAAAGATCGGACAGGGAAAGTAGCATTCAAGGAGGACAGTAAACCACAAAACACAGAAACAAACACGCAAACAGACATACAAGAAGGCAAAAGCAATAATAAATGCAAACGACATCACAAACACAAAAAGGGTTGACAATAGTGCTACCGCCTTGGAACGGTCAGTGGCAAAGTAGGCCACTGGGGGTTTAAACCGGTTCTAGGGTGCACCAAACCTCACACTTACCCTACTGTCATCCCATTAAAACAGGACAGTGTAAATAAAGAAATACCCGCCATGATCTAATCTCTAACCAACCAGGCAGCATCAATAGGCAATATAAGTAAAACACAAATATGCTCGTGTAAATATAATACAAAAAAAACAACAAAAATAGCCTAGAAAGCCACAATGAAGGTACTCAATGGCTTTGCAGAAGCCAGAGCAGTAAGAGAATAAACCATTAAGGGCACGACAAGAAAAATCATGGACAAACATCAAACGCCACCGTCCCAATTAATATTAGTTAAGATAATGATTGTGAAAACTAATATCAATCAGTCAGTTAACTGGGAACAAATACCATATCTGTTTGCTGAGTGTTGTCCCGATAAATGAATGTGCACTTGTTGATTGACCGTCCTTTTTCATTATCTTGGTTTCAACAACATAACACAGTCAACCAGCTGATGAAGGCTATGCGATAGCCTAATTATTCAAGTAGGTACTGATTTGCTCTGAGTAACGGAAATTAATTAATTTAATCAAACCCACGTATAAATGTTTAATTTATGATGAAGGTCTTAACATTACTGAATATTATTACTGCATAATAATGATTGAGCAACACTGTGACTTAATTTCTGACCTAGGTCACTACTACTATACTGATAACAGTGATAAGTAACATTTAATAATCATAAACATTATTCACAAAACGTTTTTGACAAGATGGTTCACACTACTTTTAATTTTAATTGGCCAGATATAGTCATAACGAGCCATTTCATATCCCTAAGTTTTCTTGTTTTTCGTTTCGACAAGATTTCATTCGGAAAATACATGCTCATTTTATATATACATATAACATAAATTCCAATGGATAGCGCTTTCTCGGTTAAATACTACTTAGCAGTTCACACCCATAGGTGAAAGTGTGTACATTACTTTAACATATAAATCGTCTATATTATTAATATTAATATTAGTCTATATTAATACATAGTAATAAATATTAAGAATTGATACTATTGTTGATAAATATCGATGTATTATATAAAATACACATTGGTTAGTTAACATGTTTAGCGGTATAATGTAGCATTACTATTATGTTAACAGATGTAACTGAGTGATTGCGTATGTGTAAATACGATTGATTTATGCATGATGCAAATATGTTGATTTATGCATTTAATCTATACATTTGTGTTCTAGAATTTTCGGTTGTATTATAGCTCTGTGTGTATCATTGTTTACTTATCCTCTCCTAAAAATGGAGGAAATAACGAGAACTACCACCACTACTGTATTTGTTCCAATTTGAATGTTATGATTGAGGGAAAATCTCTTTCATTTTTTAAACATAAAGTTAAACATGCGGGTAGGTACAGAACTTTCTCTATCTCAGGCTGCAATAGAGGAGGACACGAAATGTACTTTGTTACTCTGGTTTCCACTATTCATATGAATGGTTGAATGTGTTATTCTGGTTTCCACTGTTCATATAAATGTGTGTATGTGTTATTCTGGTTTCCACTGTTCATATAAACGGTTGTATGTGTTATTCTGGTTTCCACTTTTCATATGAATGGTTGTATGTGTTATTCTGGTTTCCACTGCTCATATGAATGTTTGTATGTGTTATTCTGGTTTCCACTTTTCATATGAATGGTTGTTTGTGTTATTCTGGTTTCCACTGCTCATATGAATGTTTGTATGTGTTATTCTGGTTTCCACTGTTCATATGAATGGTTGTATGTGTTATTTTGGTTTTCACTTTTCATATGAATGTTTGTATGTGTAATTCTGGTTTCCACTGTTCATATGAATGATTGTATGTGTTATTCTGGTTCCCACTGTTCATATAAATGTTTGTATGTGTTATTCTTGTTCCCACTATTCATATGAATGTTTGTATGTGTTATTCTGCTTCCCGTTGTTCATTTGAATGATTGTATGAGTTATTTAGTTTCCAGTTGTTCATATGAATGGTTGTATGTGCTATTATGGTTCCCACTGTTCATATGAATGCTTGTATGCGTTATTCTGGTTCCCACTGTTCATATGAATGTTTGTAGGTCTTATTCTGGTTCCCATTGATCATATGAATGTGTGTATGGGTAATAATCATACCATATATTATTGTTACTTATGTAACTATGTACACTAGAGATGGGTGATACCCATAGCGTATATTATTGTTACATATGTAACTACGAACACTCGCGATGGGTGATATCCATAACGTAAATTATTGCTACATATGTAACTATGCACATTCGAGATGGGTAATATCCATGGCATATACTATATTTGCATATGTAACTATGCATACTCGAGAAGGATGATATCATTAACGTATATTATTGTTACATATGCAACCATGTACACTCGAGGTGTGTGATACCCAAAACACATATGTAAGTATGTACCATCGAGACGGGTGATATCCTTAACTTATATTATTGTTAGATATGCAACCATGTACACTCGAGGTGTGTGATACCCATAACATATATTATTGTTACATATGTAAGTATGTACACTTGAGATGGGTGATATCCATAACATATATTATTGTTACATATGCAACCATGTACACTCGAGGTGTGTGATACCCATAACAAATATTATTGTTACATATGTAAGTATGTACACTCTAGATTGGTGGTATTTATAACATATATTATTGTTACATGTACAACCATGTACACTCGAGGTGTGTGATACCCATAACATATATTATTGTTGAATATGTAAGTATGTACACTCGAGATCGGTGATATCCATAACATATATTATTGTTACAAATGTAAATATGTACATTCGAGATGAGTGATACCCATAACATATATTATTGTTATATAATTTTTATGTAACTTTGCACGTTTGAAATAGATGTTATCCATAACATATATTATTGTTACATATGTAACCATGTACACTCCAGATGGGTAATAGCCTTAACATAATGCCACTTGGGGCAGAGAACTGTAGCTCTAAAGCACCAAAGTGACCGATGAATATAAGAACAACAAAAGCTAAAAGCTTCAGTGGTATTTCTTCAGTAAACTTGAGTACAACTTAAACTAGAGCAAGTCGATGGCGCCTCATCGCATATCCCGCACTCTTTCAATTAGTGGCACGTATTCACCTTTGAGCCAGTGATAACACAGTGGAAGCTTAACGTCTGTATTATAAACAGAAATTCGGGATAAAACAGACATCAGATATATAATTAGTAATACATTTTGACCCCTCCCCATCACCCAATATGACCTTCGGGCATGTTTTGCGTTGCAATGACATTCAATTTGATATGCAGCATGACCCTATTTGAAAGAATGATTTTTGTGATCCCGCCTACGCCGCCAAGTCCAGGCCCAAGACTCATGGAGCCCACTAAAATCCCGTTACAAGTGTATTTACTCTCGAGGCAACGATAATATTCTACTCAAAGTTTGCTAAACACCAAATCATGATCGCGTTTCACCCCAAATACCTACACCGCCATGTCCAGGCCCAAGGGAATGACCCGATGAGCCCATACAAAACCCGTTACAAACGATAATATATACATGGGTTCACACTCTTAATATAATCATGAAGTTATTGTACTATTTTATGTAAAACCACTCATTGACAAACATCAGATATATACTAATTTCTAAATGATTATCCTTCCCCACCACCCAAGATGACACTGCTCTTGCAATAGTATTCAATTTGATATGCAACATGACCTTATTTGGAAACAATGATTGTTGACCCTTCATCCCTTCAAGTCCAGCTCTCCAGGGCATAACTGAGGGGGCCTGGCAAAAAACTTTAATATATGTATTGACCCTTGAGGGTACGGTAATACATACACAATTTCAAACATATTCCAAAGTGTCAAGTTCGTATCTGTAACGATGTAGAAGGAGATCGATGTCAGTTGTACACGGAGGGACGGACCGGATAACATTATCCTCTACGTTTTGGAAAAAAGTGCGGGGATAATTAAAATATATTTGTGTATATATATATACATTTGCATATATATTAAAGGAAATATGTAACGCAACTCGCGAATTTCCACTATATATTGTATTTATAATATGCAATTGTTAATCGAATGATACGTGTTTCCTTTCGGACAAAAGCCTAAAACAACACAGAACACACCAAGTTCTAACACTTCAAAGTTTCAATAGTAATATAGTATGCATATAGTTCAAGCAGGTGAGCAAATTTAGGGTGTAAAATTTAGTAATGTCTACACATAAAAGAAAGTACTGAAATGGATCAAATTGCCAAAGCGGTATTTGTTATTGAGACTAGGACAGGTTCCTGGATACTTGTGTATCCTTCCCGTTTCTATGTTGCGGCTCTAAATAACAAACACATTGTTTATAAGGCATTAAGCAATATGTAATTCAATTCCGTGTTTATTTTTATTGTTTAAGGCTGCACTGGGCATACCTTTTCCAAGTAAAGTTTAACACACGCCCTCAACATCCTCGTCAGATCCATTTTTAATATTTTCTTACAAGTCCTCTTTCTCATGTGTTCATATTGTTTATGGCTGTATCTGCCGTTATGTGTCAGGGCCCAGTTGTATAAAGAGCTGTTAACTTAACGCTTAATTAAGCTTAACGTTAAGTTAAAATTGTTAACGCTGCGTAACTTAGCGACACGTTAATTTCATGTTGTATAAAGTAGCTTAACGCTTGCGTTAAATTACACAAGCGTTAAATTTTAACAACAGATTAAAATCCTCCGTTAATTAAAATACCCGTAAAGCATCTGTATTTAACTCTACTTTCTGAGTAAACAATGGCAGACTCTGACAAAAAGAAAAGGAAGAGGAGTCCCAATTTCTCCAGAGATGAGGTTCTCAAGCTAGAAGAGTTGGTGTCTTCAGAGGAATTTACAAATGTTGTAATAAACAAATTAAAAACGGAGCTTTGGGCAAGTATTGCAAGTGCTGTGTCTGCACTTGGATTTGCAGAAAGGAGTGGGCAAGATTGCCACAATACATGTATGAACATTAAGAGAGAGGCCAAGGATGCTATCACTAAGGAACATATTGAGAAAAGAAAGACAGGTGGTGGGACTTGTGACGTAACCGTAACCGAACAACAGGGGAGGGTTGCGGACCTGTTCACGAACTCGGCCTCTTTTTCAGGCATCTCCGGAGGATTGGACTCCGATGAACCTGGTAAAGTGATTATTAATTGAATTTATTTTAATGAATACGCTTTTCGTGAATATATATATGTTAAATAAATAACACTCAATTCGGTCATAACACCCACTCATAAAATAAACAGATACAGTTCGTCTGCTTCGAAGCAGTTTCTATTTGTAGATTTGGAATTCCACATAACCGTTTATGACCCAGATCACGGATCACCGATGTCTAAATAATAAACAGAATGTAACCTAATGGAAACATTACAATGAATATCATCATTGATTTCAAGTTAGAATATCAAACTTATAAGTATTACCTGAACTTTAGCGAAATGTTTCCTTTTTCATTAGAAAACCGCACGCTTCCTTCTCTGCAATTTTGCGCTTACGATCTTAATAAAAATTGAAAGGGAGATAAGCAATTACAGAGTCCCTACTAACAATGGAGTGGATAGCTTCGTTTTGTTTTACAAACCTCAATTTAACAAATAAACCCGTATTTGACACTAGTAATAAACAAATTTTGTCCTTTAAGTCTTTCTTGTATCAACCTTTTTCCGATTTATTTTACTAATTTATTTTTTTATCATTTTATTTTTTAATCGAAATCATAATAAATCCCATATATGGGTTCATGATATCTATAAATCAAGGAATCAAGTTTTAGGCTATACACCACAATGATTTCCTTGTATGTTCCATAATCTTTTATCAAGTTCAACAACGCATTGAAATGCAGCAATTATGTTATAGATCTAAAACAAAGTGAAACCCAGGGCGGATCCAGGATTTTGTGTTAGAGGAGGGCGTAACTTTTCCAAACGTGGTAATGACGCGCAAAAACAGACTCTTGTCAAATAAAAACTTCAAACTTTCGGCAGATTCTTAGTAGGGTGTAAGCCTTTTAAGTGCGTTGTAAACAAATTCTCCAATAAAAATGGCTTTTTTCTCCTTCAAAACATGACATTGTTTTCATGACATCGTTTTTCTTTTGTTGTTGTTGTTTTTGGCTGGTTTTAGTGGGGACGCAAGTCGGATCGGCTACCCCCCCCCCCACCCCCCACCTCCCCCCAACTCTCTGGATCCGCCCATGAAAATATATCATGTCTGTATGTGATAAGTTGTTATTGCAGATGGCTTGAATTACATTTCCCAGCAGAGTGAGATACCTGTAGAAGTAGTAGTTCCCGCAAAGAAGCCTAAGATGCTCCTTCAGATACAAGAGCACATTGAAAGGTATTTTTTTTGTGTTTTTTAAATGTTGATATATACAGCCATATATACTGCAAAACATTGATAGCTGCATTATACTCAGATGTGATATAACAATATTAACGGGACAAGCGGAATTAAAATTAACATCGCGATTTAATAATCATATATCATTTTTACTTGAAAAACCTGATTGGACGTATTTATATGAAATGCTGAGTTCTGAATTGTTCTTCGGTATTCTACCATATATATTTACATAGATAATCAGCCGTTAGTAATATGCAAAAAAAATTGCTTTGAACTATTCTTGTTATTCATATTAATGATTGAAAAACGCAAGTTATGTAGAAAGACGCCGTGAGTTTTAAAAAAAAATCAAGATTGCCGTGTGTCCCTCATAATAAAGGGACAATAGTAATTGTTAATCTACTGTTCACATATACATGTACTTCCACATCCTATTACACAACAGTCGCAGATAAAACAGAAATTTAAAATGAATGTTGTATTTTTGTGTCGCCTGCGTGGCATAGCAGACACTTAGGGATCTGCCTTTGTCCGTCGTCCGTCACACTTTAACCTACAACCTAAACATTGACCATAACTTGAACAATGGTTTATCTATGTTCATGAAACTTCACATACATCTTCATCTTACCTCAAGGAATGTCGTTAAACAAGTCCAATAACTCCGACTTTCATTTCGACAGAGTTATGCCCCTTTTTATAAAACTTTAACCTGCAACCTAACCTGGCTCAATGTCAATGCATTTCCACCTTATCAATTATCAAATACAGAGTTATGCCTCTTTTTTTTCAAAACTTTAACAATTAAAAAAATCGGCTCCATACTTCATGAAGGATTGCACCACAAGTCTTCAACTTTATAGTTAGATTGTACTTGATGATTGATGAAGTAAGCACACGGCAGGCGACACAAGTGTTCCGTGAAACACACTTCAAGTTGTAAGTTTTATATTGTCACATTTTAAGCACAATTGGTCCTTTGATTGTTGTGCTTCTTTGGAATTTCACATGTACATGTATACACGTATATATATGTTCATAATTTTAGCAGGAAGAAACTTGAGAAAAAAAAAGTTACACACGAGGACCTCATGGAAGTGCAAAAGAGGTACTTTGAGGGAGAAATAGAAAAACAGGTAGTTGTTCTCCTTACACACCAGCTAATGTTTCAAGAAATTAATTGGGGTAGAACATCACATTCACACATAACGAACCATTGTTGGTGTTTCTTAGGATGATCCCGTACGAACCCCCAAATATAACAAGTGGTGAAATAAATCGTTCCTCAACCGGGACTCGAACCCAGGGACTCTGGTTTTCTGTACCAGCGCTCTAACCACTGAGCTATCCAGGGCATACTGTTAGGAATAAATTATTCACCATTTATCTGTACCCGGTTACATGTTTTATACTATTTCGCCTAGTTCTTAAATGTCTTAAAAGTATCTCACCTGAAACAACTTGTGCTGCTCATATTGTAACCAAATTTGGCCCAAATTATCTTTTCATTAAAGAGACATGTGTCTTCTTAACAATGGTGGCACAGCATATGTTTGGACCATTTCAAATGAGTTTCGTGGGTTTATTTGAGAACTTTGAAAAGGTATCTTTAACCGTTTCAAAGAAATGCACCCGACAACAAATGTGAGAGCTAAATAAGGCAAAAAATACAAAAGGAGCACATTTTACCTAGATCCTATTGTGTGTTTTTCATTTGTACAAACATCCATCATATTATTTTCCAAGTATTTTAAGATGCTCCGGACAAGAAAAATCGAGAAATAACAAAAAAATTGGTTAAAATCCCAGTCGTAGAGTTCTCATTTTAAGAAAGTCGATCTGTATTGCCAGAAGACGGATGGACGAAAAGCTATCTGATTATAAAATTTAAAACATCCTATTCACGAATGCACAGTGTTTCTTTTAATTTAACTTTATACTGAACAAAATCTGTTTCGCAAAGCCTTGTTTATATACTATCATGGAATCCTCCAGAAGTTTCTGTCACAAAACAACATAAACGTCTTCCAAACAACTCCAACATTTTATTTATTTAAGTGATCTTGAATGACAGAATCATTAATAAACAAGGACGTCCAAGATCGTAAATATAAAGTCATAGGTAACAATACATTTGCACATTCAACTGTACACAATTTATTTATCTAGAATCATTTTGAATCTAAACCTTCTTGCATATAATTAAATACAATTTTTATTTGATTTTTTTTCCATCTAATTCTGCACTAGGTTTAAATATATTATTGATGCAATATAATCTAAAGTTAATAGTTTAATATTAACGATTGAACAAGGGCAAGTTATGTAAAAAAGAAACGGACGCCGTGAGTTTTTAAAAAAACAAGATTGCCAATGTGTCCTTTTACTATGCAATTGAAAAGCATAATTATTGTTTTAGGATTGGATTGCCTCCATCCAGTGCATTTTATAACATAATTTAATACATAGATAGACATGTGCATATCTAAAAATATCCTTTATTTTAGGCACTCCAGAAGAAAATCCTTGCTGTGCAATTCAACCTGCTAATGGGGATGGAAAGAAAAATGAAGTCCAATGAATTGGAAGAAGACAATCTAACAACTATGGAAATGTTTATGAGGATTCCATTTATGGAGCAATAATTCTTGTTATATAGCTTATAATTATTATTCATCATTCATATTAAATGCATACATCATCCATGTATCAAGTCTATCAGTTAGTGAGCCTGTGATTTCTGACAGTAAGTCAGTCTGGTAGTTAGTCTGGTAGTAAATAAGTCAGACAGTCAGTCTGTTAGTCAGTCAGTTAGTGAATAATTCGATCAGTTTTGTAGTGAATAAGTCAGTCTGTCTGATAGTCAGTTTATCTGCTATAAGTCAATCTGGTAGTCTATCTGGTAGTGAATAAATCAGTATGTCTTGTAGTGAATACGTCACTCTGCCTGGTAGTAGGTCTGGTAATGAATTAGTCGATCTGTCTGGTAGACTGTCTGGTAGTGAATAAGTCTGTATGTCTGGTAGTCTGTCTGGTAGTGAATAAGTCAGTATGTCTGGTAGTATGTCTGGTAGACTAGTGAATAAGTCAGTATGTCTGGTAGTCTACCTGGTAGTGAATAAGTCACTTTGTCTAGTAGTAGGTCTGATAAAGAATAAGTCAGTTTGTCTGGTAGTGAATAAGTCACTATGTCTGGTACTCAGTCTGGTAGTCAATAAGTCAGTCAGTCAGTTTGGTAGTGAGTCAATAAGTTTATTTGCCAGTCATTTCACCCTTTATGCAATATCAATATTACATTTACTAAAGTATACATGTTCAGACTAAAGTATAAATGGTCAGCTTGTGTCATGTCATCTTGTTGTTTTTTATGAAAAATATCTGTCTACGAAATAGTCACGGACTGCATTTCCTTCCTGCCTCCCTTTTGGTTCGTATTCATCCTCCTCATCGTCATCCTCATCGTCACCCTCATCCTCATCCATGCTGATGTCATCTTCGAAATCCTCTACCTCCTTCAACATAATTGCTAAATTGTGTAAAATAGCAAAAGCAGTGGCAATTTTGCAGGCCTTTAATGGTGACATGCGTATCTGAAAATAAATGTTTAAAAAATATGTTTTACTGAACACATTTATGGACAAATATGAATTTAGTTTTAAATGAAATTGCCACATGTGCGAGATTTAAAATACCAGAAATATTTATTGTAGTGTTTATAAAATCAGCTTTCAAGCAAATGTAAGTTTTTAAACAAGACAGCATATGGATATTTTGGTGACTATGACCTACTGACGATTAAATAAACTGGTGTCATCCTTTCAGTCTACCTGTAATGGTTGATGGGTCGAAGAGTTATAGTGCAGAGAAGGCTTTTCATGATCAGGTCATGATGAACTCGAAGACCCTAAAACGAATTGAACAATCGTCTACTGGTGAAGTTTGATGAACATAGTTAGAGATCACAAAGTTGTGTCGGACAGACGGGCTGAAACTAATATACAACCCAATCTCAAAGGCAAACATTACGACATTAATTTTGTTTAATATATAATAATATGTTTAAAATAAAATCGTGATTAAAAGTCTGCCTTGCACTTTATTACATTCAAAGAGAGGCATAATAAACAACTTCGGACTCTTGATTCAAATGTTTGTTTGTTTGTATGGTGGTTTGCGTCATTTTCAACAAACGTAAGGTTATATATGACGGTCGATTTTTTGTGGTGGAGGCAGACCACCCGCATTTCCTGGGTAGAACCAGTACTGTACACCTACCGCCATCCGTAAGAATCGACACTTCCTCACTTACAAGTCGAGCTCCCATGCTCGGGCCCGTTTTACGTCATGTTTCTCTTACAATTGGCTCAGGCATGCTCAGTGCGCTCTAGTTGAAAACAAATATTCGGAAGATTGTCTTTCTAATCCACAATTTCAAAACTAAAGAGCGTGAAACATGACGTACATACCTCTGAATGCAAGACGTGAAAACGTCTCTTAAGGCGACCAAACGCTCGCTCAACAGTCACTCTAGTTGCGGTGTGCCTTTGTTGGTAAACTTGTTTTGCATCTGTATTTGCTACCATGTATGGTGTCAGTAAAAAAGGTCTATTCGGGTATCTATGTAATAAAAAGCATCAGGAATAAATAATAGTATGATATCGGTAAAAGAAAAAAAGAGCAGCTCGACTATTCGATTTTCAGAGAATAATAAATTATATAGTCAGTATATACCATCAGAAAACAAGGCTAAAACAATGTGGGGTGGGGTTGTGGGGCGGGACGGGTAGAGCAACTCGGGCTGATATAAACTTATTGTTAGAATCTCATACAAATTTGGGACAGGGTGTGACATTGTATTTACTTTTATCAGTTTTAATTCAAAATTGCTGTAATTTTAAAGAAATTTGTGGTCGAAAGGCAACTCGGGGAGGAAGGGAATATCTAGCAATTTTTATTGTGGCATCATTTCAATTATTTTTTATTGATATTTCATTTGTGTATCTGAATTTAATCTAAATTGTTTATATGTAAATGATTGCGTTCAATTTCAAATTTTATTATCCAAATAATGGAAGATTAAATGAAATCAATTCACCTCCCCATGCCCTACATGTGAGGGGAGCCCATAAACCAATGTGGGGCAGGGCGGGGCACATCATTGATATACGTGTAGATTTGATAAAACAAAACAACACAGACATATGTAAAAAAACAAAAAACATTCGGGTGGTGGTGATGATGGGGTGGTTGGATTATTGGGTGTGTGTGTGTGTGGGGGGGGGGAAACATATTGATAAACATATAAAACAAAACAACACGGAGATATGCAAAAACAAACAAAAAATACATTTGTGTGATGATGGGGTGGGGGAATGGTTAGGGGATGGGGTGTGTGGGGGTGTGTGGGGTAATATAGCTTTATGTGTAAGAATTGACCAAAAACAACACCAAAAAAAATCGAGTTTCGAGGGTAGGGTGAGGGTGTAGCAACCTAGCTATATGTGTAATAATTGACCAAAATAACACAGAAATATGTAAAAATAATAAATTGGGGTGGGGATTTCTGGCTGAACCAAGTACACGCATATTAAGATCACTCATGTATATCATTGTCTTTGTATACATGTCTTACCCACTATCTCCTAGAAGTATTCCGTCAGACAGCCTTCTGTTTTCTCTCTCCAGTCTCTGGCATAAACCTGATGTCCGGAAGACATGGCTATCATGGCAACTTTCAGGCCAGCTGGCATTTAAACTTGTGAATTTACCTATAATTATTTGAAGGTGTTTGTTTATTTATGACCAAAATCTCTCCCACGCACGCACGCACACACGCACACACACACACACACACAGTATCTCTCTCTCATATCTGCAAGACGGGGACACTTACACCATCCATACCTTTATGAAACTTATTTTTGATACATTTTATCTCCCTCCCTCCCTCCCTCGCTCCCCTTCCCTCTCCTTCCCTCATGATTTTAAGAAAATGTAAGAAAATCTTGACTATACAGTAAAAAATCTTGAAACTATCCACTGACTTTTTTTTCTTCATTTTTTTCAAAGGCTAAAGCAGCATGTAAAAAATGAAATAACAACACGGCGCTTTGAACGCTTTTGCAATTGAAGTTGTGTTTATTTCCTGTTCAAAGAGTAGTTTATTAATCAGGACAGAAATAAGCATAGATCGATGGATAAGTTTAACACACTGATAATAAATGATGTGTATTTTTCGTGCGTGTATTCAGAATCAGAAACGAAAATACAAGATAATAAAACGTACCTTCATGGTCACAAACAGCTTGGACAGAAACACTGTGATAGCCTTTCCTATTGACAAATGATGCCTCATCTTCTTTCGGGCCCTGGATCCTTACATGGGTTCCATCAATGGCTCCTATGACGTTTAGAAACCCAGCAAACTGGAAAAAACTTGACGGATCCTGTCTTTCTCCAATCGGTCTGGCCATGAGATGTACTCGTTCATATGTCCGATTATAGAATCTGTTACCTTGGCAATCACTCTACAGACAGTGGCTTTGTTGTATCCAAGTGTATCTCCAATAACTTCAAGAAAACTGCCACTGGCATAATAACACAGTGCTATCAAGAGCTGTTCCCTTGGACAGAGGGCTTCATTTCGCTGTGTAGAAGGCTGCAGATCATCTGCCAGCATTTGTTCAATGAAATCTATTCCGTGGCTACTAAATGTATACCTAGACCGGACTTCTCTCTCGGATAGATCATTCAGATGCGCTGAATGCCGAAAATTCCTTGGTTGTCGTCTTCTTACATTGATGAAGGCAGCCATATTGGATGGTCAGTTAACGCTTGTGTTATCATTTAACAGAGGTAGGTACCTTGATTAACTTTAACGTTAGATAGCTATGTTTATCTAACGTTAATTTTTTTTATACAACAATATTTAACGTGGACATTAACTTAACGTGGCGCGGCTCCAAAGATCGGGCTGCCGGCAACAAATACATTATATGGCAGCCCTAACAATTTTCACAAAAGGAAGCCTCAAACGGCTTCATTAAAATGTTTTATCAAAACTCTAATTATAAATTAAAATGTTTCTGCGTTTAATAACTTGAAAGTTAATTATTTTTTGAAAGTTTACAATAATGTGCACAGCCGAACTAGGCGTGGTGCACCACAGTAAAGCCCCAAAGGGCTTCAATATTTCATGCTGTAATCCCGACCCTGGGAAACAGTGGTCAGTATTACATTGAAATTTACTTAATATAAAATTGTTAATTGTCATTAACTGTGATTTTACTGAATTGAAGGATTCGCTGACGGCCTATATAGTTCCAGTTCGCAGACACTACACATTACACGTCAGGCAGTTTCTATATATGTACATTGATAAGCACTGTCCGACACAATCGTTGTTAGCCGAAGCACCGTCCGTCATCTCGAAATCCTTCCGGAGCCGCACCAATCTTCTGGTATATTTTTCTGTATGTCCAGTGTGCCTGAAATAATATGCAGACAACAGCAAGATCCTTTTCTTAGCAGCGGATTACTACGTTACATGTAACTTATGAAATATGTGGCTTAAACATAGGCCAGTGTATATGCTGCCTACACAGTATGGCCATCAACGTACAGTATTATGAAAATATGGGGTGAGGAGGGTGGGGAAAATATTACGATTTTACTCAACATAAAAATTGTACACACCCGATGTCCAGGTATTTTCCAGCAGAAAAGAATGACTCAACTTTGCGCATGCGTAATTATACTTCTTTTTCAAATGCAGATCTACGGCACAACAACTGGGGGTGCATAGTGCCTCCAAAAATAACGTTGGCTATTCACGAGTAATAGTCTGTATTATTTAGGAAGGCACAAAACTAACTAACACATCAGAAACGTATGATCATTTATTAAGTTTTTTGGCAAATCATGGGCGCGGCTCCAAAGATCGGGCTGCCGGCAACAAATACATTATATGGCAGCCCTAACAATTTTCACAAAAGGAAGCCCCAAACGGCTTCATTAAAATGTTTTATCAAAACTCTAATTATAAATTAAAATGTTTCTGCGTTTAATAACTTGAAAGTTAATTATGTTTTGAAAGTTTACAATAATGTGCACAGCCGAACTAGGCGTGGTGCACCACAGTAAAGCCCCAAAGGGCTTAAATATTTCATGCTGTAATCCCGACCCTGGGAAACAGTGGTCAGTATTACATTGAAATTTACTTAATATAAAATTGTTAATTGTCATTAACTGTGATTTTACTGAATTGAAGGATTCGCTGACGGCCATATGGCAGCAATCAAAATAATGTTTTGATAATGCCACCGCCAAAAGAAAAGTGTTCTTTGGCAGAAGCGAATCCCTCGCAAACGAAAGAAAATTGCATATAGTATGATAATTATAGAACATTTATGCCTACTGCATATATATAAGCGTGAGCCGCGCCCCAACACAGTAGAACCAGCAATTTACGTGAAAGCAATTTAATAATGCACTTTATGTAACTTGTGAATAAACATTTCTAGTCCTGCCACAAACTGGTTCAGGAAGAGTTGGTTACCCAACGTCGACAGATGAACGCCTTCACCGTCATATAAAATTGCATTGAATTTTGTCAGATCTGTGTGCCGTAGATAGTGCCCATTGTTTCGTAGTACACAAGCTGCAGCAAAACTATTTATTCGACGTCTAGCCTTGTCCATTGCCACCACGTCAACTGTATAACGATACTTTAACCTTGGTAAAATTTCTGACCAAATTACTTTAACATGTGGTAGTTCTCTTGAAATGAACGTTAATAAGTTTGAAATCTCGTGCCTGATTGCAAACAAGGACCTCATTCCTAAATCATTGCCGCCACAATGCACCAGGATGTAATCTGGGTTTGGACCAACCTTCATCAAAGTCACCAACTTAGCTTTCAAATCGCCCAAACGCATACCACCGTAGCCCTGCCACCATAACTGTATACCCAGAGCGTCCAGCCCTAGGTTGATTCCACCCGGACTACAACGTGCTGCTAAAAATGCTCTTTTGATGAAGGAGGAGCCCACACACCAGACCGTACGCTGACCTGAAACACTTGGTTTCCGTTAACGACATGTTGAGAATCAGGAACACCACTATATATAAGTGTACTCTTACAATTTATAGGATTCTAGCAGTTTGACATTAATTATCTAACAACTGAAGTGATTGTTATTTCGGTTAATTCAAACCCATGAAGGAGATATTAACCCCTTTTCTTCACCGAACTTAATCTCTCTTGGGAGCTAGTAGACTGGGAATTATATGACTTGGTGGGCGAATATAGGAACGATAAGCTGCGGAGCTCCATCTTCCTGCCCTCTTGATAGTTTCAACAGAATGTCCAATGCTGGCTGCAGCCGTGGCAGCACCAATCCGAAAAGAGTGTTCAGTGTAACAAGAGTAATCAAGATTGAGGAAAGATAAGACTCTCTTCAGTACTGATGAAAACTGATATCGTGTCAGGGGACTACCGTTAAAATGACAAAATAACGGACCTGCTATCTTGGGTCTGATCAGTAAAAATCGTTCTAAACTGCTTATAGGACATAAGGCTGCGCCTGACCTTACAAGTAGTAAATTAACTCCCTTGCCATTCTGGTCGGTCTTGGAAAACCTCAACGAAATTGCCAATGTGCCTTGTTTGACATTTAATGCAATGTCATCAATGGATATAACATTTATAATGCATTTCTTTTTCGTGACTGTTATCTCTCCTACTCTAAAGAACCCGAAAAATGCTAACGTATAGGCTGCTGCAAACAGCGTCGACTCGTAACCGTTTACACACACTCCGTGAAGCCTTGACAAAACCCCCCTAAGTAACTGCGGCGTAATTAGTAATCTAGCGTCACATTTTTTTGAGGATCGCTTCATTCCCTCCAGTAATTTCGTAACTATAAAATGTTTTGTAATGTCCTCTTGGTTATTTATTTTGCACTGAAAACCAATGGAGCATGTATACAAGCGAGCAGTACTGTACGCCATGCCCTGTATTGATAGCGAGGCTATAAACTGCACTATTTGTTCAAGTACTGGTGGCCACAATTCCTGCATGCCATACTGCGTTCTAAATGATTGGAAGCTACGCAGTCCCACATTGTAAGAGTCTTTCGTGTTAACAGATAAAGATGCGTTCAGCAATCGTGAGGCTTCACTTTGTAAATCAGCGATAGGAATTGACTCGGTATCTCTTCTGGCAGTGACTCTGCCTCCGGGGCCAACGCTCTGAATCGGTCCCACTGTTTACGGGAAATAGAATCAGCTATAGAATTACATTTAGATGAAATGTGGACAGCTTTGAAGATAATGCCGTATTTCATGGCTAATAACACAAATTGCCTTACCAGGTGCATGAGACGTTTGGACCTGGATGACTGTTTATTTATCACTGTGACCAGGGCTTCATTATCGATATGCAAGATTATCTTTCTATTGCTAAGTTCAGGAGCCAACAGAATAACTGCTAACACCACCGGAACCATCTCCAGAAATGTGATATCAAACATGGTTGGGCTGCTTTTCCATGTAGAAGGCCACGAGAAAAATGACCATTTACCGCGAAAGTAACAGCCACAGCCCAAGTTCTCAGACCCATCAATATCAGTAAACAACTGTAACACCTCATCAGTGTACCAAGAGCTTTCTTCCGGAATGTATGACACACCGTTGAAATCGACTAGAAACCGTAACCATAGACATAAATCCTCCCTAAGCTCATTGGAAATCCGCAACCTATGGTGCGGGCGTTTTAAAGCAACCATTGCGTCTTAAAATCGTCGTAAAAATGCCCTACTCGAGCGTATAGCCTGTCCGAAAAAGCTCAATTTGCCTGTCATGATCTGAAGTTCTTTCAGAGTAACTTTGAGCCATTGCAGTAATAATTTGAAGTAACTCTGCAATTTTATGTATTGGAATGCGAATTACCATTTCATAAGAGTCGATCTCTAAACCGAGGAAAATAAGCACAGTAGTTGGATCGATAGACTTTTCGTCCGCTAGGGGAACCCCCAGCTCGCCGCAGATGCTAGTAAAACATGTAACCAACTTTTGACATTGATTCGATCCATTTTTTCCAGCAAAAATGAAATCATCCAGAAAATGATCCAGTGTTTATATGTGAGATACAGTGCTAACCAACCAATGCAAGAATGTAGCAAATTTTTCAAAGAGTGCACACGATATACTACAGCCCATTGGTAAACATTTGTCTAAGTAAATATGTTCCCCGATTTTTATCTCAAGTAAATGGAAATCACCTGGATGTATTGGCAATAACCTGAAGGCCGACTTGATATCTCTCTTAGCCATCAGAGCATATTTACCCAAACTAAAAACCATGTCAGTCACCTTATCGAAAGAGGTGTACTTCACGGAGCACAATGCCTCATTAATTCCATCATTAATGGTTCCACCCTCAGGATAGGACAAATGGGTAATCAACCTCCAACCGCCCTCTGACTTCTTAACTAATCCTACAGGCGAAATTTTTAAATTTGCTACCGGTGGAGTACTGAATGGGCCTGCAATTCTGCCTAAGTTAACCTCTGTGGTAATTTTTTCCTTCAGTTCATGAAAATGGACATCAGCCGATTTAAGATTTTTTGCCTGAGAACCAACTCTTGAACCAGAGTACCCGAGTTTAAAACCATGAGTAAACCCCTCCTTTAATACGATGGCATCTTGTTGTTTTGGATACAATTGTAAATACTTTACTAAAACAGGAATATTAATTGGAGTATTGCCGATTGACCATAAATTAGAATCTTGGAGTGGGCCATCTTGGCCTAAAGACAGGTTGGAAAGATTTATACGGGCCCTGGGAAACAGTGGCTCGAACTTGCCTTCCACCTGCATTACCATAGTTGGTTGGCTGGGCCCTTCTGTTGCACAGCCTGAAAGGGTGATCTGCATTATAAGCGAGACATGCATGTTTGTACAGACATACAGTTTTAAAACATTGCCTATGATTGTAATCAAAGCACTTTTTGACGGTCGATCTACTATTGATAGTACTTAAAGGGCTATAACTGGCAGTCGGGGACCCATGTATAGCAACCACAGCTCGTAGTCAATTCGACCAAATGACATTAACGGATTGGAAGTCAAACGTAACCTAAACTGTTGGTCATAAGTTTTCCATCCAAGGCCACTATGCCTCTTTGCACCGGTTCGAATTGTCTGCATATATTTAAGAACTTCTTGCAATTTATCCGGGTGCCCCGCCAGAAATATACTCGCATAAATAATAAAAGCATCAGTCCAGCTCTCTATAGTTACTATCTTGTTTGCGAATGTTGACGATTTGACCAGAAGTTCACCGGACTGGCTAACCATCAACCGTCTTTCGCTATCATCCCGAACCTGGCAGTCAAGCAAGCCCGCTAAATCAATATACTGGCCAGAAACAATCTTGGCCCTAACAGTAGGCAATACCTGACACCCAAGTTCGGAATGTATACTTTGTAAAGCCCCCAAAGGTAACTCATTACCGCTAACCAGAGGTGTTTTAAATGCTTCACCTTGTCCCGACTCATCAAGCTGGTCCACCACTGGCGGCGAGGCCTCTACCACAGGCTGGTCCTCCACAACGGCATCCACCTGACCCCACGCGACGTCTTCGTTACCCCAGGTCTGGTCTCGGAGACTTTACTGGTGGCTTTCCTTTTCCTGATTGGACGTCCCATATTTTCAAGCTCGAGATATGAAACAAAATAGGATTGCAATTACTGACCAAGTTCAAAACATATGTATTTAAACTTACATTTATACTGCACATTTTCCCGGCCTATTGATAAAAGGATCCATATCTCGAAATATATATTTATTAATTTATTAAAGTTATTCGGCAATCTGTGCTTCTGCTTCTTCTTCCTCCTTTGATTTCAATAGGATGTCTATATATTATTTTTATCATTTTTATTATTATTATTGTTTTTTATTTTATTTTTTATTATTTATTATTTTATTTTTTTTTTTTTTTTTTTTTTAATTTTTTTTTTTTTTTTTATATTTTTTGTTTATATACTCAGTATATTTTTTATTTTTTAATATATTTATTTATTTGTCTTTTTTATATTTAATTCTTTCTTCATATATTTGCATTATTATTAAAATATTCATTGTTATCAAACATTACTTTATTAAACATGTAACGACATTTGTCCTATTCTGTTATCACCAATGCATGCCATATTCAATTAATAATATGGCCCACATTCCGTCTGTAAGTTACCTTACTGACAAAGGGTTAAGCGGTGATCTGGCAATTTTCCAATAACACCAGTGATGGGATCCTCTGTACCAATATAATGTGTGTAATTAGGTCACAAATGTAGCAGCGGGATAAACAATGGCTCCCGCTGTACTCAATATGCGCGTACTAGCAAACAGACTAGGTTAACCGATTAAATTGAAAAGTTTAAATATGCCTTACACATCTCTATACTCGATATGAGTTCGCCAGTATTATACAAATATTCTTAGAGCATAAATGATCACAACTGACGGCAAATTAAAGTTGAATATGCTTACGTTACGAGACAAAGACTGCATCCAGACAAACACTTTATCTTCAAAAATTCTGATTAATATGAAAACATCATGCATTTAAACTGTGACGGAGTATGTCTTTACACGTGAGCAACATGAAACAGCAATTTAATAAGCAAGTTGACTTAAAGGAAAGAGAAAATATTAGGATTTTACTCAACATAAAAATTGTACACACCCGATGTCCAGGTATTTTCCAGCAGAAAAGAATGATTCAACGCTGCGCATGCGTAATTATACTTCTTTTTCAAATGCAGATCTACGGCACAACAACTGGGGGTGCATAGTGCCTCCAAAAATAACATTGGCTATTCACGAGTAATAGCCTGTATTAAGTTAACTTTAACGACATGTTAAGGTTAATGGATCTTTATACAACTGGGCCCTGATGTATAGTTGTTGTTCGTTGAACAGTCAAACTGCGCTGTCCTCCTTCAGCGTTGCTTATAAAACAAACTTAAATGTCCGATGCTCACAATTTATCATATTTAGCCAAAATGCCTGATGTATTATAGAACCATTTTTACCACGAGATTCCCTACCTTGAATGTATGTATAATATTATAATCATAGAACACATGAACATACACAATAGCACTTCATCATTATAGGGGTTACAACAGGTTTTTCATGGGGGTCTATGGGTCCTGCTTAAAATTGACAAATAATCATATATATCCAGTTGTAAAGGGTCAAACCATAATGAACTAATCTTAAAAAGATCCATTATTATAAGAATATGTATTGTTCACTGTAATATATGCTATCATAGGTTACGCACCTGTGTTAATTTAAGCATTTTGAGCCAGATTTCATTCAATATTTTTGATGAATTTAATTTTTAGACCTGAAAACGATGCGCTTACACCACATTTCGAGTGATATTACGATTGTATCATGAATTGGATTGTTTTCAATTTTAATGCGTATGGATTCCTTTAGAAAAATACTGATGTACCCCCTTTTACACACTCAGTTTGGTTCATTGTTGCCGTTTTTCACTGATACTGATATCAGATTTCATTATAAACATTCAGAAATGTTTTCTTTATTATACATATTACGATAATCACATACCTATTCCAGCCACAATGGATCGAGCTGTAACTAATGTTGTAATGACATGCAGTTCAATCCATTTGCATATGTTTAATACATGTATTGTAACATAACTGCAATAATATATATTTAAAGTTCAGTTTTTCAAATGGATAGTACTAAAACTAAAACTCTGCATTTTATTCAACAATACCCATTTTAGTGGAATCTCGTTTTCTCCTATTTGTATGTGTGTTAATGAGAACACCAGAATAGCTATTCCATCTAAAAATGTCTTCCTAAAAACACCAAATAGATAGGAAGATTCAATCCAGATTTGGTATCATTTAGCAAGCACAGGCACACATGTATCGGTTGTATTTGCTAGCATTATTATCAGACGTTTCTGCTATAATAATAATACTAATACTACTACTACTAATAATAATAAATATGTATTACTGAGAATCAAAAGAGTGCCCTCTGTCCCTTCTAGTCTCCACAATTATTATATATTTTATACAATATGTATCTATGTAAGTTAATCATATTTTAAGTCTATTTTCTCCCAAAAGTCACTTTATTTTGTATCGGTGTGGATGAGCACACCAGAGAAGCTGTTCCATCTGAGACTGTCTTCATAAACAGAACCTGAGTAGGAACATTTAATCCATACTTTGTCTGCTTTAGCCAGCACAGCCACACCAGTACCTGTTGTACAGGGGTAGCCACCAGCATTATACTGAGTCGTTGCTGCTATAACAATATCTGCTGCTACTATGTGAACATACACATAACCAGAACTAAGGGCACATATTTGTACAGTGAAGAGATAGGTCCTAGCGTATGGAGCTGTGAAGTATCCAGTAGCTGCGTCGTATCCTCCGCCAATGTTGGTGACAGCCTGAGTGTATCTTATCAAGTCTCCAGTAGAGGGCGTGGTGTCTGCAACTAATCTGGCTTTAAACACGACCGTCGGAATGTCCAAATCCGCTGTAATAGAAAAAAGTGCAAGTCATTTTAAGGTTCATGTGTTTTACAGACACATTCATGTGCCCCTGTGTAGTGTCGCCGTGCTCTATGTTTTTTAAGGAAAAGCTTCAGGTCATTAAAGTTAACCCATTCTCCTGATTCATCACAAATAACAGGAAAGTCTTTTAATTTTGGAATTTGAAATGCCATCTTCTGTTGTTTGTTTGTGTGGTCTATTTGGAGCATCTCGCTGAAAATAAAACATCATACTCTATATTTTAAAATTATTCTGCAAGTAATTTTATAGTGTAATGCAAAAAACAGGCGTAGGAACAATAGAGGCAGAGTATGTTTCGGCAATCCATATTTTACCAAATTATATGTTGACTATACCCCCACCCACCCCCGCCACCCATTCAAAAATAAACGTGCTTGTGCCTGGAGATGTTACTGTCACAGGGCATACAATTAGCCAAATGACATAGACAAGTGGTTACACCTTGCCCCCAATATCTGAACTGACGATTATACTTCATGATTAACTAAGGTAACGTCAAAGGTATGTTAATTACCATGAACAAATAATTAAATATAGAATAATTATATACTAATGCAATTAATAAAATTGTATAAATTTACCAGCATTTTTTGGCTCATTCTTCCTTTTGAATTGAAACAAAATATATGATATAATATAAAATACAATAAATTTCATATTAATAATCTTCAGTAAATTTCTGTAAAACTGACAAACGTGTAACCTGTTACTCTGAACTGGTAGTAATACTGTACACGCCTAATACATGAATAGTATTTTCATTAGAGATATCTGTTTCCTCAAGTGGTGGTCAGCCCTGCAGGGGTCATGATTTATGGCCAAACACTAACACTAATTGGACTGGAGCATAGATTTCAGCCAAATTTTGGGATAAAATGCTGGACTGTATAGTGTTATTATATTTTTTATACAATATGTGTCTATGTAAGTTAATCATATTTTAAGTCTATTTTCTCCCACAAATCACTTTAATTTGTATTGGTGTGGATGAGAACACCAGAGAAGCTGTTCAATCTGCAACTGTCTTCATAAACAGAACCTGAATGGGAACATTTAATCCATACTTTGTCTGCTTTAGCCAGTACAGCCACACAGTACCTGTTGTACAGGGGTAGTTACCGGCAGCATACTCAACTGTTGCTCCTATAACAATTTCTGCAGCTATTATATGGACAAACACATGGTTAGAACTATGGGTACATATTTGTACAGTGAAGAGATAGGTCCCAGCGTGTGGAGCAGTGAAGTATCCTGTAGCTGTGTCGTATCCTCCGCCAATGTTGGTGACAGCCTGAGTGTATCTTATCAAGTCTCCAGTAGAGCGCGTGGTGTCTGCAACTGATCTGGCTTTAAACACGACCGTCGGAATGGCCAAATCCGCTGTAATAGAAACAAGTGCATGTCATTTTTAGGTTCATGTGTTTTTACACACACATTCATGTGCCACTGTGTAGTGTCGCCGTGCATTGTCCCCGTACAGTGTATTATCAAAATAACATGTAATAACAACTACCGTTTTATTTTACTGTTTACATCGTGCTGTATGACAGTTGAGGGTGACATGTTGCGGCTAAAATTTAACTTCAATCTGTGTAACATTTTCTAATTTAGAAATTAAAACAAATCGTGAAAATGGTAAAAATGATCAAAGAGATATGTTTCTCTTTAGTTATTTAAGTTGCCATTAATTTATTGTATATGCACAAAAATCCAAATTTACACAGAATATCATGTGGAATAAGTGTAAGAAAGAGTACAATTATAGCGGCTTATTCCTAAATTATCCCATGGCATTTAACTCCAAAATCACTGACAGTATGGACAAGCATAGTAGACAAAGTTTATTCAATAATTAAAAATGAGTTAATAAGCCTGTTATAAGTGGATCTAACAATCTGTTCAATGGTTGTTAAAGTAAAGCGAGTGATAGAGTTATATTTCAATAACAGGTGAACTATTAAAACACCATGCTTCTCCGTCAGAAGGGAACATTTGCATGTGGTCCCATGACGTAGTGTCTATCTTCTAGGCGCGTTAAAAACAAAGGAATCTTATTATCAGTAACTAAAGCTGCTTGATTTTATTTTTAGAATTACAGGAGATGATACCGACTTTGTGTCAAGTATTAGTGTATAATGTAACCGTCATGTTTGCATTAAATCACCCGATGTTTGGAACAGCTAAGTTGAAGCATACTCTTCGGTAAAACGTTATGCGAATTTATGTGTTTGCATAAACATTACCTGTGCTTTACGTTAACCATTTTGCCCTGCACTTGCGTTATGCATAGCGCAACCTTCAGAGTATACAGCGTAATAGTATATCAGTTTACACATCAGGTATTGAAACTATTTAGTAGGTGTAGTTTGTAAATTTTAGCTCTATTTTGTTGATTGCATTGCGTAATCCCAAAGTCGAAAGGCTTACGAAAACTTAGTCAAATGATTAACTTTACTTTAATATTCATCATTTAAGAATATGTTGTTGATCTCTGATGACTTGGTCTATTTCCCCGTCTTTCTTCTAGGAGCAGCTAGAAATAACATAAGGCATGTGCTCATGAGCTTTTAACAACAGTTTATGTGAAAGTATAAATACCTTTGATTATGTTGACTGCAGTTTCCTGACTCTTTATGAATGCCAGTAATGTTTTGTTTATATCCCCTCTGTTTCTCCATCAAATCCTGGGAGAGGCGAAGAACCTGTTGTTGAAAGTTTGACAAAACTTCATCCAGCTTGGTTTTTTGTCCTTCGAGCTGTTGTTGAACGGAATCTTTCAGTTTATCTAGTGTGTCAGTCCGTGTAACCTCTACCTCATTTATTACGGAAATGGAATTTTCTATTTTTCCGTCCTTTCCACCTCTGCATCGATAAAGTCAGAGATCTGCTTTTCCATTTTATCATCCCAAACTTGCATCTTGTGTTCGAGGCGTACTAACTTTTCAAGAACCTTTTCTTGGAAGTGATATTTAGAGCACTTGGGCTCCTCGTCTATTCGTGCTTCAGCCACCATTAGTACTGCCAGCATAAGGCACACAACCTGGTAAAGCATGGTTCACTGTAAATATGTTACGTTATGCTCTTATTTGGTGTGCAATTACTAACAAACGATCCTATAGTGAATATGTAAACTATGTAAGAGTATTAATCCAGTATCAACAGTAATCACAATTGTCAATGTCCAATGTTGGCAATGCAGTTCAGTATTAAATAAAATACAAATGACCAGAGTATTAAAATAGCTAACTCAAAACTTAACCAACGAAGTCCTAACAATGACAACAGAACCGAACTCTCTCTTCAAACACACAAAATCACTGTGATCGTTGTATTTATAACATTTTTTGAGATAATCTCTAGCGCCCTCTGATTACAAAGTAATGTCCAATCCGGTTATCCATAAATTATGTCATATGTTTAATTTTGACAGAACTTTCTAGTTCTGCGTAGTTTGATCATTGACAGTTTATAAAGGTGAATGGTTCTGCGTAGTTGGGTCAAAATAGAATTTATATTTCTGATGCTTACTAGTCATGTCAATCAAATGACTATCTACAGGCGAAACTAGGTTATTATTTTCAATGCTGACTAAAATAAACATATTTACATATAAAATGTCATCTAAACATTGATGAGTGTTGGCAAATATGAAATGTCTCGGCTTGGCATGGTTCCAAATTAAGGAACGAACCTATTTCGATCTTATTGTATTTGGAGGGAGTGGGGGAGTGAGCTATGAAATGTGTATAGGTAACTGTAAATCACAGTTGACATACATATGCATGAACAAATGGTGCTATTCGGTTTTGTTCAGATGACGAGTCCCTCTCAATGCATTTTTTGTCTGAAGCCAACATATTAAAACATAAAATCATGTTTTTCTTTTATTTGTGTTTTGGTTTTATGTTTGTTCTAAAATGAATTATCAAAAAGGTTTTGTATTAAGTACAGTTAACGTTTTTTTCTTCTTCATAATAGTAAATGTTAAAGTAGTACTGCTATGCCCTAGATACTGTTCAATATAACAATGTTGTTCAAAGACAAACTTTACTCCGGCCTCATACATATACCTTAGCGAATCGGTCATTCAGCAGGTAAGCAGTAAATATGCAAGCTTTCTGTGATTTGTCAGCGATCATTTAGCGTTGGGAAATAGGTCCTTAACATATATATCATACATCATAAAATAAATATTCAAATATCCACTATGTTACAAATGCCTTGCTATTATTAATGTTTTATTAAATTTACAAATAATGTATCCAGCTCACTGGATAGATAGTCAATGATTGCAATGGCTACATATGTGACTTGTGTACCCTCGTAATACCACACAGGGTCTGAAACCGTCAACATTTCAAACAAGGGTCTAGCGGCTGTATTTAAACCCACAGTGTCTCTAATCTCTCAATTTAAACTGGGATAATGAATGGACTGTATTTAGATGACTGAGACACATAAAAAGTGGAACAAAGATGTTGTGTTTCTCTCCCACGGTTGAAAACAATCCATACAAGTATATGTTAGATTATTATTTTCACATGTTTGTCTATGAGATAATATCTAAATATGTTTGGTAGCAATAGCTTGCTGTAATTATAATACTATTTATTACATCTCTCATTAGTTAGACTATCCTTTTAGGATTTCTTAAGATAATGATTGTGAAAATTAATATCAATCAGTCAGTTAACTGGGAACAAATACCATATCTGTTTGCTGAGTGATGTCCCGATAAATGAATGTGCACTTGTTGATTGACCGTCCTTTTTCGTTATCTTCGTTTCAACAACATAACCCTGTCGATCAGCTGATGAAGGCTATGCGATATAGCCTAATTATTCAAGTAGGTACTGATTTTCTCTGTGTAACAGAAATGGAAGTAATTTAATAAAACCCACGTATAAATGTTTAATTTATGATGAATGCCTTAACATTACTGAATATTATTACTGCATAATAATGATTGAGCAACACTGTGATTTAATTTCTGGCCTAGGTCACTACTACTCTACTGATAACAGTGATAAGTAACATTTAATAATCATAAACATTATTCATAATACGTTTTTGACAAGACGGTTCACACTACTTTTAATTATAAATAGCCAGATACAGTCACGGCTCATTTTGAATATACATATAACATCCACTGGATAAAGCGTTCTAGGTTAAACACTATTGAGCAGGTCACACCCATAGGTGAAAGTATGTACAATTAATTTAACATATCAATCGCCTATATTATTAATATTAATATTAGTTTATATTAATACATAGTAATAAATATTAAGGATTGCTACTGTTGTTGATATATATCGTTGTATTATATAAAATACGCATTGGTTAGTTAACATGTTTAGCGGTATAATGTAGCATTACTATTATGTTAAAACAGAAGTAACTGAGTGATTACGTATGTGTTTATGTGTAAATAAGATTGAATTATGCATGATGTTAATATGTTGATTGATGAATTTAATCTATATATACGTGTTCTAGAGTTTTCGGTTGTATTACAGTTCTGTGTGTATCATTGTTTACTTATGCTCTGCTAAAAATGGAGGAAATAACGAGTACTACCACCACTACTATATTTGATCCAATTTGAATGTTATGATTGAGGGAAAATGTCTTTTATTTTTTAAACATCAAGTTAAACATGCGGGTAGTTACATAACTTTCTCTATCCCAGGCTGCAATGGAAGAGGACAAGACATGCACTTTGTTATTCTGGTTTCCACTGTCCATATGAATGTTTGCATGTGTTATTCTGGTTTCCACTGTTCATAAGAATGTGTGTATGTATTGTTCTGGGTTCCACTTTTCATATGAATGGTTGTATGTGTTTTTCTGGTTTCCACTGTTTTTATGAATGTTTGTATGTGTTATTCTGATTTCCACTGTTCTTATGAATGTTTGTATGTGTTAGTCTGGTTTCCACTGTTCATATGAATGTTAGCCAGTGTTATTCTGGTTTCCACTGTTCATATGAATGGTTGTATGTGTTATTCTGGTTCCCACTGTTCATATGAATGGTTGTATGTGTTATTTTGGTTCCCACTGTTCATATGAATGGTTGTATGTGTTATTCTGGTTCCCACTGTTCATATGAATGTTTGTATGTGTTATTCTGGTTCCCACTGTTCATATGAATGGTTTTATGTGTTATTCTGGTTTCCACTGTACTTATGAAGGTTTGTATGTTTTATTCTGGTTTTGCACTTTTCATATGAATGGCTGTATGTGTTATTCTGGTTTCCACTATTCATATGAATGGTTGTATGTGTTATTCTTGTTCCAATGTACTTATTACGGTTTGTATGTGTTATTCTGTTTTTCACTTTTCATATGAATGTTTGTATGTGTTATTCTGGTTTCCAATGTACTTATGAAGGTTTGTATGTGTTATTCTGTTTTCCACTTTTCATATGAATGGTAGTATGTGTTATTCTGGTTCCCACCGTTCATATGAATGTGTGTATGTGTTATTCTGGTTTCCACTATTCATATGAATGGTTGTATGTGTTATTCTGGTTTCCAATGTACTTAGGAAGGTTTGTATGTGTTATTCTGGTTTCCATTGTTCATATGAATGTTTGTATGTGTTATTCTATCTTTCATTGTTCATATGAATGTTTGTATGTGCTATTCTGGTTCCCGCTGTTCATATGAATGGTTGTATGTGTTATTCTGGTTCCCACTGCTCATATGAATGTTTGTATGTGTTATTCTGGTTTCCACTATTCATATGAATGGTTGTATGTGTTATTCTGGTTCCCACTGTTCATATGAATGTTTGTATGTGTTATTCCGATTTCCACTATTCATATGAATGGTTGTATGTGTTATTCTGGTTTCCACTATTCATATGAATGGTTGTATGTGTTATTCTGGCTTCCACTGTTCATATGAATGGTTGTATGTGTTATTCTGGTTTCCACTATTCATATGAATGGTTGTATGTGTTATTCTGGTTTCCAATGTACTTATGAATGGTTGTATGTGTTATTCTGGTTTCCATTGTTCATATGAATGGTTGTATGTGTTATTCTGTCTTCCACTGTTCATATGAATGTTTGTATGTGTTATTCTGGTTCCCGCTGTTCATATGAATGGTGGTATGTGTTATTCTGGTTCCCACTGCTCATATGAATGTTTGTATGCGTTATTCTGGTTTCCACTATTCATATGAATGGTTGTATGTGTTATTCTGGTTCCCACTGTTCATATGAATGTTTGTATGTGTTATTCCGGTTTCCACTATTCATATGAATGGTTGTATGTGTTATAACTGGTTTCCACTATTCATATGAATGTTGTATGTGTTATTCTGGCTTCCACTGTTCATATGATATGGTTGTATGTGTTATTCTGGTTTCGACTATTCATATGAATGGTTGTATGTGTTATTCTGGTTTCCAATGTACTTTATGAATGGTTGTATGTGTAATTCTGGTTTCCATTGTTCATGATGAATGTGTGTATGTGTTATTCCTGTCTTCCCTGTTCATATGAATGTTTGTATGTGTTATTCTGGTTCCCGCTGTTCATATGAATGGTTGTATGTGTTATTCTGGTTCCCACTGCTCATATGAATGTTTGTAATTTTTTATTCTGGTCTCCACTATTCATATGAATGGTTGTATGTTTTATTCTGGTTCCCACTGTCATATGAATGTTTGTATGTGTTATTCCGGTTTCCACTATTCATATGAATGGTTGTATGTGTATACTGGTTTCCACTATTCATATGAATGTTGTATGTGTTATTCTGGCTTCCACTGTTTCATATGAATGGTTGTATGTGTTATTCTGGTGTCCACTATTCATATGAATGTTGTATGTTGTTATTCAGGTTTCCAATGTACATATGAAAATGGTTGTATGTGTTATTCTGGTTTCCAATGTACTTATGAAGGTTTGTATAGTGTTATTCCGGTTTCCACTGTGCATAGGAATGTTTGTTTGTGGTTATTCTGGTTTCCCACTATTCATTTGTATGTGTTATTCTGGTTCCCGCTGTTCATATGAATGTTTGTATGTGTTATTCTGGCTTCCACTGTTCATATGAATGTTTGTATGTGTTATTCTGGCTTCCACTGTTCATATGAATGGCTGTATGTGTTATTCTGGTTCCCGCTGTTCATATGGATGGTTGTATGTGTTGTTCTGTTTTCCATTTTTCATATGAATGTTTGTATGTGTTATTCTGGCTTCCACTGTTCATATGAATGGTTGTATGTGTTATTCTGGTTTCCACTGTAATTATGAATGGCTGTATGTGTTATTCTGGTTTCCACTATTCATATGAATGGTTGTATGTGTTATTCTTGTTCCAATGTACTTATTAAGGTTTGTATATGTTATTCTGTTTTCACTTTTCATATGAATGTTTGTATGTGTTATTCTGGTTTCCAATGTACTTATTGAAGGTTTGTATGAGTTATTCTGTTTTCCACTTTTCATATGAATGGTTGATGTGTTATTCCTGTTCCCGACCGTTCATATGAATGTGTGTATGTGTTATTCTGGTTTCCACTATTCATATGAATGGTTGTATGTGTTATTCTGGTTTCCAATGTACTTAGGAAGGTCTGTATGTGTTATTCTGGTTTCCATTGTTCATATGAATGTTTGTATGTGTTATTCTATCTTTCATTGTTCATATGAATGTTTGTATGTGCTATTCTGGTTCCCGCTGTTCATATGAATGGTTGTATGTGTTATTCTGGTTCCCACTGCTCATATGAATGTTTTGTATGTGTTATTCTGATTTCCACTATTCATATGAATGGTTGTATGTGTTATTCTGGTTCCCACTGTTCATATGAATGTTTGTATGTGTTATTCCGATTTCCACTATTCATATGAATGGTTGTATGTGTTATTCTGTTTCCTCTATTCATAGATGGTTGTATGTGTTATTCTGGCTTCCACTGTTCATATGAATGGTTGTATGTGTTATTCTGTTTTCCACTATTCATATGAATGGTTGTATGTGTTATTCTGGTTTCCAATGTAGTTATGAATGGTTGTATGTGTTATTCTGGTTTCCATTGTTCATATGAATGTTTGTATGTGTTATTCTGTCTTCCACTGTTCATTGATGAATGTTTGTATGTGTTATTCTGGTTCCAGCTGTTCATATGAATGTTTGTATGTGTTATTCTGGTTCCCACTGCTCATATGAATGTGTGTATGTGTATTCTGGTTTCCACTATTCATATGAATGGTTGTATGTGTTATTCTGGTTCCCACTGTTCATATGAATGTTTGTATGTGTTTATTCCGGTTTCCACTATTCATATGAATGGTTGGTATGTGTTATACTGGTTTCCACTATTCATATGAAGGTTGTATGTGTTATTCTGGCTTCCACTGTTTCATATGAATGGTTGTATGTGTTATTCTGGTTTCCACTATTCATATGAATGGTTGTATGTGTTATTCTGGTTTCCAATGTACTTATGAATGGTTGTATGTGTTATCCTGGTTTCCATTGTTCATATGAATGTTTGTATGGTTATTCTGGTTCCGCTCGTTCATATGAATGGTTGTATGTGTTAATTCTGGTTCCCACTGCTCATATGAATGTTTGTATGTTTTATTCTGGTTTCCACTATTCATATGAATGGTTGTATGTGTTATTCTGGTTCCCACTGTTCATATAAATGTTTGTATGTGTTATTTCGGTTTCCACTATTCATATGAATGGTTGTATGTGTTATTCTGGCTTCCACTGTTCATATGAATGGTTGTATGTGTTATTCTGGTTTCCACTATTCATATGAATGGTTGTATGTGATATTCTGGTTTCCAATGTACTTAGAAAATGGTTGTATGTGTTATTCTGGTTTCCATGTACTTATGAAGGTTTGTATGTGTTATTCCGGGCTTCCACTGTTCATATGAATGTTTGTTTGTGTTATTCTGGTTTCCACTATTCATTTGTATGTGGTTATCTGGTTCCCGCGGTTCATATAAATGTTTGTATGTGTTATCTGGCTTCCACTGTTCATATGAATGTTTGTATGTGTTATCTGCTTCCACTGTTCATATGATGGTTGTATGTGTTATTCTGGTTTCCATTGTTCATATGAATGTTTGTTTGTGTTATTCTGGTTTCCATTGTTCATATGAATGGTTGTATGTGTTATTCTGGCTTCCACGTTCATATGAATGTTTGTATGTGTTATTCTGGTTCCCGCAGTTCATATGAATGGTTGTATGTGTTATTCTGTTCCCGCTGTTCATATGAATGTTTGTATGTGTTATCTTATTCCGTCTGTTCATATGAATGTTTGTATGTGTTATTCTGATTCCGCTGTTCATTGAATGGTGTATGGTTATTCTGGTTCCCACTGTTCATATGAATGCTTGTATGTATTATTCTGGCTCCCACTATCATATGAAAGTTTGTTATGTGTTGTTCTGGTTCCTGCGTTCATATGAATGTGTGTTTGTGTATTCTGGTTTCCACTGTTCATATGAAAGTTTGTATGTGTTATTCTGGTTCCCCAATGTTCATATGAATGTGTGTATAGGTAATACTCATAACATATATATTAACGTTGCATATGTACCTAGGTACACTAAGATGGGTGATACAATAACGTTAATATTGTAAGATTATGTGTAACTATGCAAACACGCGATAGGTGTACCCAATAACTAAATTATTGTTACATATGTATCTTGTCATTCGAGATGGGCGATCATCCATAGGCATATACTATATGTTACATAATGTAAACTATGCATACTCGATTAGGCTGATATCCTTAACATATATTATAGTTACATATGCAAACCATGTACACCTGGGTGAGTGATATCCATACCATATATTATTGTTACATATGTAATTATGTACGCTCGAGAAGGATGATATCCATACCCTATATTATTGATACAAATGTAACTTTGCACTTTAAAAAGGGTGATATCCATATACATATATTATTGTTACATATGTAACCATGTACACTCGAGATGGGTGAATACCCATCACATATATTATTGTTACATATGTACTATGCCATACTCGAGATGGGTGACATCCATCACATATACTATGTTAAATATGTAACTACGACACTAGAGATGGGTGATATCTATACATATATTATTATAAAATATGTAACCATGTACACTAGAGATG
>JAWPHD010018985.1:0-37606 GCA_037043455.1 Cyrtodaria siliqua
ACATTTTCATACCCGCCAACACGACTACTCGACACTTAAATCTGTCTTGTTGGCGCCCTCTGAATGTCGTGTTGGCGCTTTTATAAGGTATTTGTCGTGCTGTCGTGTTGTCCTGTCGGCGACAACACGACAGATAAAAAGGCGCCAACACGACATTTTCATACTCGCCAACAAGACAACTCGACATACATATGTCTTGTTGGCGCCGTCCTTAATGTCGAGTTGTCGCGTAAAAATATGTCGTGTTGTCGTGTCTTCGCCCCGCCAACACGCCACGACATGGCACAAATCAGCACCATAAAATTAACGTGTATAACGAGTGTATATATTACGCTCATTTCCATTAATGGCACAGAACTGTGACTCTGGTCCTAACTACTACTATAACACGTCGGCAATCAATTAACATCATCATATGACAGTGTCAAGAAGGTATGTCAACCCAAATTCACGTAATTATATTTAAATGTATGAGCATAAGTTACAAAACAAAAATTGTAAACTAGAATTTAGACGCGAATCATCTTCAAAAATATGAAACATATTAACCAACAAGTATTATTGTATCACAAACGTTTATTTTATTCACATTTACATACGCATCCGTGGTATAGGGGTCAACGACACTGCGTTGTAAACTTTCTCGCATCTCACCGCTGCGGGTTCGAATCCCACTGGGAGCTCAACTTGTGAGAAAGTGTCGATTCTTACGGATGGCGGGAGATGTACAGTACTGGTTCTACCCAGGAAAAGTAGGTGGTCTGCCTCCCCCATAAAAGAAAATGACCGTCATATATAACCTTACATGTGTTGAAAACTGTCCCGTTTTATTGGGATGACAACAGGGTAAGTGTGAGGTTTGGTGCATCCTAGAACTTGGTTTAAACCCCCTCCCAAACGGCCTTTTTTTGCCACTGACTTTTCCAAGGCGGTAGCTCTATTGTCATTCCTTATATGTTTGTGATGTCATATCTTGCCTGTTATACATCTTTGTAATTACTGTTTGTTTCTTTGCGAGTTTTTGTTCGACTGTGATCCTTGAATACTCGACTTCTAAATCTACTTTTGGCCACGCAAGCAGGTATTAATAATCAATACAGATAGGCCAAACAAAAAGACTTAACACACCACGAAAGATAACATGTTCAGCTTCAAATGACGAAACCGGTGATATGACATATGCAAAACAGGTGTAAAAGGAATGCAGTGTCATTCAATATGAAAACGATATAGATATGTAACCACATATGATACACCAATTTTGTATCAGGGCGGTTTTGGGAAGTGGGATATCGCCTCTTCAAAGTTAGATAAGGGACCAGGCAATACTTATCGGGCCGGTGCAAAATGGCATGGGACAGTACTTTTTTGTCGCGACAAATTATGGGACGATACTTTTTTTTTTCGCTTGCTTGCCATGGGACAAACATTTTTTTAAGTCATTTTGTATTTGCAAAAACTGTTAACAATGCAAATACTGAAGCAGTGATCTTAGACCATAAAAGGGTGCTTATGGACAAGGCAATATTTATCTGGGTGTTGGACCGGTGCAAAATGGCATGGGACAGGTACTTTGTTGTAACCATGGGACGATACCTTTTTTCGTTTGCTTGCCATGGGACGTACTTTTTTTTTGCACCGGACCCAACCCCCCGATAAATATTGCCTGGTCCCTAAGTGCTTCAAAAACTTCTTCGCAAATACACATAGTGTAATTGTCTAAATTGTCGTTAGTAAAAAATGCAATCACCTATTTTGCGGTACATTTTGGCGAGGCAAAATAACACATATTAACAACTTAAACCTTAAATTAAATGCGATAATAAAAATGATTCAGTAAACTGTATAACATTGTCATTAATTGATCGGCGTTCAAGCGATAATCAATAATGACCTGGCACTATATCAAAACTGTATGTGTGAGGTTTGGTGTCTTATTTGAGGGTACCGACCCCCTTTTCGTACGCCGGATTCCGACCCATATTAGCCAGTATTCCGTACGCCGGGTTGTGGTACGCCGTACGCCGACATCGCAGTTTTTCATACGCGTACGCCGTATTTTTCTCAAAACATATTTTTTTCCATCCAAAAAATTAAAAAAATGCTAATTTATGTCTCAGATTGCTGGAAATGCCATTTCAGAGCACCTAGGTTTCAAAATTTTCCGGAGGGGCATGCCCCCGGACCCCCCTAGAGAGCTCGGGCCCTACGGACCCTCGGGCTCGACCGCTGCGAGGCCTCGCATGGTTCAAATAGTATTCCAGATGCCAACCCTCTGTTAGGGAGTATTCCAGATGCCATGCCCAAAAAAAGCCAGTACTCAAGATGCCAGGGTGGTGGGTGTTGGTACCCTCTTATTTGGCCTTTTATTCCTCTTTAAATATAGATATAAAAATCGAACACGAACAGTAGCATTCAAGGACGACAGTCAACCACTAACACACACAAAAACAAAGAACAACTTTAAACAAGAGGTCTATGACCTTGAAGCTCTACTGATTGATTTTGTTTTCAGGAAGAAGTCGCTACAAACTTGTTTTTTGAAAATCTATTTTTAGCAGTGGCGGCCATCTTGAATTTCCGGCCGACCTGAAATTTTGCTAGGATCAATTAGACATCAAGAGCAACATTCCTGTGAAGTTTCATGAAAATCCGTCAAGTAGTTTCAGAGTAGTAGTCGCTACAAGTTTTCATTATATAACTCTATGTAAACAAAGATGGCCGCTGACAGCCATGTTTAACATTGAATCAAAATAATGTTCGACTCGGATAACCATCATGTCATGCTGATAATTTTAGAAAAAGTCCCATATCAATATCACTTATAGTTTTCAAGAAGTAGTCGCTACAAACTTATTTTTTTTAAATCTATTTTTAACTGTGGCGGCCATCTTGAATTTCTGGCCGATCTGAAATTTTGCTTGGATCAATTAGACATCAAGAGCAACATTCCGGTGAAGTTTCATGAAAATCCGTCAAGTAGTTTCAGACGAGTAGTCGCTACAAGTTTTCAATATATAACTCTATGTAAACAAAGATGGCCACTGGCAGCCATGTTTAACGTCGAATCAAAATAATGTTCGACTCGGATAACCATCATGTCATGCTGATCATTTTAGAAAAAGTCCCATATCAATATCTCTTATAGTTTTCAAGAAGTAGTCGCTACAAACTTATTTTTTAAAAATCTATTTTTAGCCGTAGCGGCCATCTTGAATTTCCGGCCGACCTGAAATTTTGCTAGGATCAATTAGACATCAAGAGCAACATTCCTGTGAAGTTTCATGAAAATCCGTCAAGTAGTTTCAGAGGAGTAGTCGCTACATGTTTTCATTATATAACTTTATGTAAACAAAGATGGCCGCTGGCAGCCATGTTTAACGTCGAATCAAAACGATTTTCGACAAGGACCAACATCATGTCATCCTGATCATTTTAGAAAAAGTCCCATATCAATATCTCTTATAGTTTTCAAGAAGTAGTCGCTACAAACTTATTTTTTAAAATCTATTTTTAGCCGTGGCGGCCATCTTGAATTTCCGGCCGACCTGAAATTTTGCTAGGATCAATTAGACATCAAGAGCAACATTCCTGTGAAGTTTCATGAAAATCCGTCAAGTAGTTTCAGAGGAGTAGTCGCTACAAGTTTTCATTATATAACTCTATGTAAACAAAGATGGCCGCTGGCAGCCATGTTTAACGTCGAATCAAAACGATTTTCGACAAGGACCAACATCATGTCATGCTGATCATTTTAGAAAAAGTCCCATAGCAATATCCCTTAGAGTTTTCAAGAAGTAGTCGCTACAAACTTGTTTTTTAAAAACCTATTTTTAGATTTGGCGGCCATCTTGGATTTCACATCTACATGAATTTTTGCTAGGATCAACTAGACTTCATGTGCAACATTTCTGTAAAGTTTCATGAAAATCCATTCAGTAGTTTCAGAGGAGTAGTCGCTACAAAAAAAAAGTTAACGGACGGACGGACGGACGGACAGACGGACGGACGACGGACACCGCACCACGGCATAAGCTCTGCTGATCTCTGATCAGTAGAGCTAAAAATGAATAAAATGCCAAATAGGACATCACAAACACAAAAGGGTTGACAATAGGGCTACCGCCTTGGAACGGTCAGTGGCAAAAAATGCCGCTGGGGGGTTTAAACCAGGTTCTAGGGTGTACCAAACCTCACACTTATCCTACCGTCAACCCAATAAAACGGGAACGTTGTTATTTGTTTCTGGGGGTAGAGGGTGCGGGGGCTCGGGGGTGGGGAGATGGGCGGGGCGGCAGGTTAATTCAAAGGTTAAACGTCAAAAGTTCCTCCGCCAGCGTGCCAAGCGGAGAATCGCTCCAGACAAGGTGCATTATATCTGCGAGAATCATAATAGCTCTTTTTTTTTTAATTTCGATCACCAAATTAATGGTAATCCATTTGTTTACCACCACGTAATAGGTCTGGGAGGGTCGGGGTAGGCCACCCCTCAACAAACCGTACAGATATAAATGTAATATACATAATATTTATATATAAACAGTTTGCAAAATATTTAGAAGAAAACAATGCATATCATGATTAGAAACTGTATAAATGGGGAGTTGTTTTTTTTAGTTTTCAAAGGAAGATTTAATATAAAATTTTGATAAAAAAAAAAGGATCTCTGCAATCTGAGGATCTTTCAAAATAATTTTATTTGCAAATACACCAGATTGCCATGTGTCCCTTTAAATCTTGAAACATTTACAAAATTTTCAAAATATTTATTTTGTTACTTTAATACGGCTTCATAGATAATTGTGAAGAAATGTTGTTTTTTCAAAAACAAGCAGTTTTAAAGTCAAAATGAGGCAGGAGAAGTAAATCCAGGAGCAAATTTTAATGTTTGAATAAAACTCAAGATTGCCATGTGTCCCTTTAAATACCACACGTGCATGCATAAAACTCCCCAAAAGGAAGAATATCACTCCAATCTATTATAGTCTGTTATGTATCAGTGTTTATTACGTGGAATTTTAACAAAATAGAAACCCAGATGAGGCGACCGCATGGAGTGAATGTTTTGTGTGTGTGTGTGTGTGTGTGTGTGCGTGCATACGTGCGTGCGTGCGGATGTGTGTGTTAAAATTTCACTTATTAAATACTAATTACTTACTTAATGGTCAAAGATGAATGGCCACCCTTTTGTATTATTATCAATTATAAAATTCAACTATTAAACATCCTATGAACAGTTCTTGATAGTCCCGGAGAGAAACATATATTTAAATCCGCTACTAAGTTGTATGTAAAAGCAAGTATTATTTGCATAACGTACATACTACTTTTATCACTGCGTGACTGCACGGGGAAATGAGGTAAATCTGAACTGTATAGCTGCACAACTATTACCAGATAATTGATACATACATTTACCTGTGGATTAATTTACCGGTTCAAAGTTTTCTACGATATCAAATAAAATCTTATTCTCGCTTTTCATAGATATTGCAATGTGTGAATCGAAATATCTATTGTTGCGTATTTATTTCGATTTAAATAAACATAAACATGTTCACGAAACAAAACATGGACGGGGAACTTTAACAATCTTTTCAACAATGAAGGATGGCAATGATCATTGTTGGTGGTATATGAACAAATTACGTGAGCGAGCGCAATTGTGTTATGATTGATTGATTGATTCTTTATTTTCCTCCCAGTTGGAGAGCATACAATATAAGTTTACATATAAGCATTCAAACAATTCAATAATAATATATACATGACAATCAGTAATTTAAGTACAAATATACGCAGTAACACAGAAGTACTACTACAATAGACAATGAGAGAAATTTTGACATAGAGTAAAGTACAAGAATAAGTTAATATATATAAATTCATGTTGGAGTCTTTTAATATAATTAAACTGATTCCAGGACTAAACTCGTATGTTCATGGTTTATACAAAGTCCATCTGATTGGATTGACAAGTAGGTTAGACACTAAATAAGTATCGTATCACGCGCCTTATGTAATAGTATGATTCAGGAAAAGGCGTAAATAAATAAGATAATTACCGTTTTATAGCAGCGATTTGTGAGTTCTACTTGTAGTTAATCCTCCACACTTGTAAACTGCGTATAAACTGTAACCGTGTTCCTTCTATCTGCACCTGCAAGACTTCTGGAAATCCCGATAAAGTTTTCCTGAAAATATACTTTCGGTTTCTATATCGAACGAATTCTAAAGATATCGATTTACATGACACTGCGGATCGAAGATCAGCAGATCTTAAAATGGCGCGTTGCCAGTGTACATTACATTAAACATTAAATTAACCGTCTTCTCAAAAATAAATCAGCTGATAAGTAATGAATTATTTAAGTTAACTGTCCATTAAGCAAGTATATACAACCCTTCCTTGCCATCTATCGCATATATCGATATATATTTATAACCGCTGAAATGTGCTTACAAACCGTTGTTATTTTAAACGAAAGAAATTCCAAGTTTCATAGTTTTAAAATTCATTCATAAGAATTCGTTCATAAATTTTAATCTGGTAAAATTATAGCGAGGTTGTGCATACATACAACCGATTTAAGCTAATCAGTAGGTCATATTGCTTACTGACCGTTCCAAGTACACATGTTAGAATTTAAATGATAAATAGTCTCATTTATAGTTTAGAATTTTAATGATAAATGCACTTTGTGTTGTGTATTGTCCTTTTCGTTGAATATTTAATTTGCTCTTTGTTTGTGGTAAAGTGCTGGCTTATGGTACCATTGCGTTTGGATGCTATTTTCTAAACATTCTTACAAATTAACATTAAGGCTAATGCCCCTTTTCTGTAATCCCATTGGGATAGCATTTGAAAGAGATAAAAAATAGAACTCAAATTCTCTTGAATGTTTTTACATGAAACTTTCAGTTTAATATGGTAACACATTTATCTAGGCAGTGCTACTTTTGAATTATAAATACATATTTGCTAAATATGTGAATTTGTCAATACACACATGACCTTGAGCATGACATTAGCTGAGTATGGATCTGTGGCGGTTTTAAAAGCAATAACAACCTTTTCTATAAACAACATTTCCCCACCTACCTTCGTTTTACAGTGCATAATTAGATGCATCATCCGGGTTACTGAATTGGAAAATATATGTCACTGGTTCTCAGCTTACCTTAATTAACGTATGTTTAAACCGGTACCCATGTTATAAAAGTTTGTCGGGTTCCAGATTATAATGTTATTTAATACATAGAGGTTAGTAAAACCATCTCAACCCGTCACACGAACTTCCAGTATAAATACCCGTCATCTTATGAAATTGAGGAGAACTGTTTAATTATCCCGACAGGACACTTCGCCATTAATAAGGTATATAGTACATGATTACTTTCAATCGTTCTATAGTTAATGCAACTATACAGATAGTTAGTATACGTACCAGAAGCCTCTTGCGTTGTAAAAGACTGTCCGCTCATCAAGCACACGCGTCATCTGCTATAGAACACTTACCTGTAGCAAATACCTCAGTATACTGTCATAGTATAACACGGCTCATTTGTTGGCCTCATTTGCTCGCTGAACGGTACTTGCGTATTGGCTCTTTTGTCAATTGGCTCTTTTGTCAATACAGCGTTCAGTTGACAATCGCTCGTTGAACAGCTCGTTTGTTCAGCTCATTTGTATTATACATTGCGGCTCTTTGTTAAGTAGAATTACGTTCCGTAATTTCATTTAGACAAACGGGCAGCCAGCGCTTCACAGTCTGGTAACACTGTCCACGTGACCCCACTGGGACCCCTGGGTCTTGGCGCATTTCGGCAAGCGGACTCTATCAGTGCGCGTTTAGTAAACATGCGAGCAGGTTCTTAGAAAGTGTGGATTTTAATAATGGCGGACACGGAATTAGGGAATATGGAAAATAGTGTCACAGACAATGAATTTAGTTTTGATGAATGGGTGAAGGAACTTAAACTGCCAAGAAAAGTCACCCAGACTCTTCGCCAAGAAGAACTGATTACGAAGGAAGCATTGCAACTTTTAGAAACAAAAGACCTTAAAGAAATGGGATTACCGTTAGGGTGTGTGAAAATAATCATGAGTGCAATAAACAAGTGGAATACAAGTTGCGTTAGTGCTGACGGCAACGGTCACCAAGTGACGGACACTGAGCAACCTGAGGATGTGACCGTTACAAAAAAATAATGCGGACTTACTTAACAGTGCAGGTAAGCACTTCGACAATTTATTTAACACACAATTACCAACCCCGAACCATTCAGAGCAAGTCACTTCCGGCTATATGGACCCGAGAGCAATATTAACAATGCGGGCAAAATCCCAAAAGGCTGTCCATATCACGCATTTCTTAACCGAAAAATGTAAACGCCGACGACAGAGTAGACGGAAAGAATTCGTATTAAGAAGCGGCTCTAATGACCCCGATACCCTAGTCCTTAAGACGGAAGAAGACCATCCCTACCTAGGGATATACATGGAGGAATGGGGGGCCGCCAACATGCGGCTATTGAACCACCTGCTGACTTCCGGTCTTCTAAAACGTGATAATGTAGAATTCTACTTGGCATATACGACCAAAATTTACGAATTTGCCGAGATGTACGAATGGAACAGTGTGCTGAACTTCGATTTCTCGTACAGGGAGCTCCAGGCAGAACACGGTTTTCAGTGGGGTACATTCTCGCCGCATATGGAATTACAAATTCTGATCCCAAAACGCTCAAGGCAAAATCAACCGCCGAGCCAAACAATGACCGCACAACACACGCGAGAGGACTGTCGCATCTTTAAAGCCAAGGGGAACTGCCCTTTTGGTGCAAACTGCCGTTACCGCCACCCGAAACAACACAGCCCGAAAACGACGACATTCACACATGCCCCTCAAACTCAAGAATGACACAGATCAACAGCACTCAACTACGACGCATGGGAACGCTACCTTCCGCTGGACTACAGTGATCGAGAATTTCTCTTAAATGGAATAAAAAACGGTTTTGATATAGTAGACACAAACAGTATTTCGAAACAGGTGGACGTAGATAATTATCTATCTGCCACCTCCGAAAATATGCGCGCGCGTACCGAAGTCCAGATAAAAACTGAACTGGAAAATGGACACTATAAAATCGTTGACCAAAAGCCACATATTGTATCTGCGCTGGGAGCCATCCCCAAGAAAGACTCATCAAAGATAAGATTAATACATGATTGTAGCCGTCCAGCGGGTTATGCGCTAAACGACTTTGCTGACACCAACTATTTTAGATATCAATCAATTCAGGACGCAGTCGATTTAATCACGCAGAACTGTTACATAGGAAAAATTGACCTGTCCTCTGCGTATAGGAGTGTACACATTCATAAATCAAACCACAAGGCAACCGGACTTAAATGGCGTTTCACAGGCGATACACATTACACTTATATGGTCGATCAGCGATTACCGTTCGGTGCATCCCGCAGTCCAGAGATCTTTAACCGTATTACACAATCTGTTAGAGCAATTATGGCAAAAAAGGGATATAAAACTATCATTTGCTATCTTGACGACTTTCTGATTATCGCAAGGACTTATGAGGAATGTCAACAGGCCATGAATGAGCTTCTTAAATTACTACGAGAACTGGGTTTCCAAATTAATTACAATAAACTAGTCGGTCCGAGCAAAGAAATTGTGTTCCTTGGCATTACGTTGAACTCAGTAGCAATGACAATTAGTATTCCGAAAGAAAAACTTTGCGAAATTCGGGGTATAATAGAGAACTTTCTGAAGGCAAAACGTGTAACCAAACGTCAAATACAACGCTTAATAGGAAAACTGAACTGGATAACACAATGCATTTATGGTGGGCGGTTTCATATGAGAAAATTGATCGATCGAGCTAATACTCTCAAATCAGGTTCGCATCACACACACATTACACGGGATATGAAACTGGACCTCATGTGGTGGATTGGATTTATGGATTATTTCAATGGGACCATGCCAATGGTCGAAAGCCGGGCATGCACGGCTCTTAGCATTGACGCCTGTAAAATAGCAGCTGGTGGATTTTACCATGGGGATATTGTATACACGCCATGGTCTCAAGAAATAGCATGTCTCCCTATAAACTACCTTGAAGTTTTAGCACTAGAACCGGCTGCCCTCAGGTGGGCGAGATTCTGGACTAACAAGAAAGTTTTTGTTCATTGTGACAATATGACTGCCTGCGCAATAATTAATAAGGGTTCTAGTAAAAATCCCGTTGTGATGTCATCATTGCGCCGTGTGTTCTGGTTATCAGCTATATTTAATTTCCGCCTTAAGGCAATCTTTTACAGTGGACGCTCTAACTTTTTAAGTGATAGTGTATCTAGGTTACACGAGCACGGAGGGCTGGATAGACTTACTAATAATATGGCTAACTCGGGCTATTAATTTATATTACAGGCAGGCTGGAGGCTGATTTGGATAAAGACGTTGTATTTTATACAAGTTGTGCCTACTCGGAAAACACAAAGCGGACTTACAATACGCATAGGAAGTCGTATATTGCTTTCTGTCACAAATTTGGATATGCACCCGTGCCCGCGTCTTCAACTACTATATCTCGTTACGCAGCTTACCTGGCGAGATCCTTAAAATATAATTCAATTAAACAATATTTGAACATAGTTCGACTTTTTCACGAGGAGTGGGGTTTACCTAACCCATTACAGAATAACTTTACATTGTCATGCACTTTGAAGGGAATACGTAGGCATCTTGGAGACACTGTTACCCATAAGCAGCCAATAACGCCGGCTCTCTTGAGGCATATACTTTCACATTTAAACATTTCGTCTTCCATAGACGCTACAATTTGGGCCGTTTGCTTGACTATGTTTTATGGACTCCTACGTAAGAGCAATGTTATGGCGCCTAAGTTTAACAAAGACAAACATTTACGTCGTAACGATATTATTTTTCTCCAATGGGGAGCAATGATTCACATTCGTTACAGCAAGGTTATACAGTTTCAATCTAGGACTTTTGACCTACCGCTGCCGCGGTTGCCAGCCAATGTGCTATGCCCTGTACAAGCTCTCGTTAACTGCCTGACACTGACACAGGGGAGCAGTTTAGACGGGCCGGCTTTCGTTTATAAAATTAATGGCACTTATAAACCTTTGACATGTGAACTGTTCATATCTCGAGTTCGGGAGTGCCTCATCCTTAGTGGCTGTGACCCTTCGCAGATAGCCAGCCATTCATTCCGTAGGGGCGGTGCCACCTTTTGTTATGCAATTGGTTTGTCTGCAGATGCTATCAAACTTCTCGGTGACTGGCAGTCATCCTGTTACCAGACTTATCTAACCAATGACGTCCAAACTCGTTTCAATACCATTCGCCATATGCAACTAGGCTTGTAGTGGGTTTTTCTCAGTAGTCAGCCCACCTGGGACGAGGCACCCCCGTTTCTTACATATACGTATACCTACCCTACTGTTTGAGGTTTGGGCGATACTTTGTATTGATGTTCACATGTATACATTATTATGTTGTGTAACATTACGTAATTGATTCATATATGCATATTGCCATGTATTAATTTACTTATATATTCTTACTGTGCGCATTCGATTATGATGTTTTATTATGTACTTGTGGCGCGCTGCGCATTAGTTGGAGCTGTAGTTAGTTTAGTAATAAAGCTCTCAGTTTTCCCTTCACTCTTGGTTGTTGTTTGTTTAAGTAGAATTACGTTCCGTAATTTCATTTAGACAAACGGGCAGCCAGCGCTTCACAGTCTGGTAACACTGTCCACGTGACCCCACTGGGACCCCTGGGTCTTGGCGCATTTCGGCAAGCGGACTCTATCAGTGCGCGTTTAGTAAACATGCGAGCAGGTTCTTACCCACCACTCCCACCCTGGCTTTAAGTATTTGTTGAGGGGGGCGTGCAGGCGATACTTTGTATTGATGTTCACATGTATACATTATTATGTTGTGTAACATTACGTAATTGATTCATATATGCATATTGCCATGTATTAATTTACTTATATATTCTTACTGTGCGCATTCGATTATGATGTTTTATTATGTACTTGTGGCGCGCTGCGCATTAGTTGGAGCTGTAGTTAGTTTAGTAATAAAGCTCTCAGTTTTCCCTTCACTCTTGGTTGTTGTTTGTTTAAAGGCTCATTTGTCATAATACCTTCCAGTGTGTTTATAGCTCACTTGCTACTAGTAGTATAGCTCGTTGCTATTAGTAACTATAACATACAAATACGTATGTGATTGCTCTTTCACTCTCATAGACACATATCTTTGAACAGGTTAAACACCACCAAAAGCACGTCAAGTTTAGTTTACAGAACGTTAGGCACTGTCCCCGTCCGCACCCTTCGTACTTGTGTAAACTGCAAATGCTCATTTGAATACATTGCTCGATCTCCAGCAAGTTATCTGGAGCTTACCCATAAATAATCATTGTGTATATATTGTTTTGTGTTGATTCACTTTGGGAGTTATTAATCAATCAACCAATCATTTTTGTTTTGGAGCCGTTCTATGTAATTGAGAACAATTATAATACTCCTAATCCTCGACGCACGTTACAAATTGGTGGCAGCGGTGGGATATTCGAGCAATATATTTATTTTTCATTTGAGCATAGCAAGCGTTAGACAAGTTGTACATTATGGATACAGATATGGATGAAATAAATCGTTCGTTAAGGGACATAGAGTTGAAGATAGAGCAGGGAAATAGGAGACTGGCTTTTTCAACACCACTTCCGGAAAATGATACAGAAGAGAAGATATCTATGTATCGGGATAAAAGACGACAATTATCTCAGACTCCTAGCTCCTGCAAAGAGTCAAAGGGCGAATATGAAGAAGATAGAATAGACAAAAATGTCACTATTAGAAAGAATAAAAATGAGCAGTCTCAAAAATCGCAAAAGAGTACTACGACAGCGAACATTGGTGCTAAAGTCAAACCTGCAACATATGATGGCACAGTGTCATGGAGAGATTATAGGGCGCATTTTGATGCATGCGCAGAGTTAAACGGTTGGTCTGATAAAAGCAAAGGATTATATCTTGCAGTCTCACTTAGAGGGCAAGCCCAGGGTGTATTTGGGAACCTTGCTGAAAATTCCAATGACTACAAAGAGCTAGTCAACGCGTTGGAAGAGCGATTTGCTCCCCCCAACCAAACCGAATTGTATAGAGTACAATTGCGGGAACGACGTCAAAAGGCAACTGAGACACTCTCTGAGATAGCACAAGACATACGCCGACTTACTAACTTGGCTTATCATACGGCACCAACGGACGTCCGCGAGACATTAGCCAAAGAGCAATTTGTTGACTCCTTGGTAAACTCGGACATGAGAATACGAATTAAACAAGCACGTCCAACAAGCCTCAATGATGCAGTTCGACATGCTGTCGAGCTCGAAGCTTACTTGAAGGCTGAACAAAGATCTAAGACGTTTCTTAACGCTATACCGTCAGATACGTTTCTTAATGCTGTGCAGCCAGAAACCAAAGCAGTTGACAAGAGTATGAAAAATGAAAGTTCTGAAATATTAAGTAAACTCGAGAGCCTACAACAGGTAGTAATTGGGTTGCAGAAAGAGGTGAAATCCATGAAAGATAGTCGAAAATTCAAACCACCTCCTTTTGAGCAACAGGGTGTAAGTAATCAACGCTCGAATGTCAATTGTCATTATTGTAAGAAGACAGGACACGAAATTTCAGAATGCCGTGCTAGGAAAAGACAAAATGAGCGATTGAAATCTAACAACGACCCACCTAAAGGAAAAGCAAATAAACCAGAGTCTAACATGAAAATTGGTGACTCAGGAATATTTGTTAAAGGGTGCATTGGATCAAAAGAAATAGAGTTTTTAGTGGACACTGGTGCCACAGTAACTATTCTGTCACGGGAAACATTTAATTCCATACATGACAGTGAGTTAGGAAATAGCACATTGACAAGTGTAAACAGAAAGATTTTATGTGCAAACGAGAACGAAATGAAAATACTAGGGAAAATAGATGCAGACATCAAGATAGGAGAGTCCTCTTATAGTCACTCTATACTTGTAGCTAAAATCGCAGTAGACGCTGTATTAGGTCTTGATTTTATGCTAGCTCATAAATGTAAAATTGACCCTGTTATGGGCAATATCACATTGGGTTCTCAGACCATCCCATTGATCACTAAGGGTTATTATGGGTGCTTCCGAATAGCCGTCGAAAATACGGTAAACATTCCCCCACGTTCTGAAATTATCATTTCAGGTAAAGTTTGCACTCAGAATGACAAATGTCTTAATGAAGGGATCAGCTTAATAGAACCACTAGAGGGGTTTGTAAAAAGTGAAAGAGGTCTAGTAGCCAAAACACTTGTGCAGAATCAACAAACAGTTCCCCTAAGATTAATGAATGTGAAAACAATTCATGCTGGCACTATAATCGCCCAAATGAGCTCGGTAAAAGAAGTCGTCCCTACGATCACGGATGCTAACCCAAGCTCGCTTTCGGAACCTTTAAATGACTTACTATTAAGGTCATGTGCAAATCTTAACAATGCACAAAAGAAAGCCGTTGAAGATTTGTTGAGGCGAAATAGTAACATGTTTGCAAACAGTGACCATGATTTAGGGAAAACAGACATTATTAAGCATAGTATAAACACTCAGGATAGTTTACCAACTAAATCAGGACTTCGAAGAGTCCCTGTTCATTTACAACAAGAAATAGACAAAAACCTCGACAGTATGCTAGATAAGAAAGTAATTGAGCCATCCGTTAGTCCATGTGCATCAGGAGTTGTTTTAGTCAAGAAAAAGGATGGAAGCACTAGGTTCTGTGTCGACTACCGAAGGTTAAACTCTGTCACTGTTAAGGATGCATACCCCTTACCCAGGATAGATGAATCCCTTGACCACTTAACTGGAAAACAATGGTTCTCCACGTTAGATTTATGCTCAGGATATTGGTAGCTTGAAGTAGATCCCAAAGATAGACCCAAAACAGCATTCATAACTAAGAAAGGTCTATTTCAATTCCGAGTAATGCCATTTGGCTTGTGCAACGCGCCGGCTACATTTGAGCGACTGATGGAAGCCGTGCTCAGTGGTCTCCAATGGGAAATATGTCTAATATACCTAGACGACATAATAGTGATAGCACAGTCATTTGAAGAAATGATCGAAAACTTAAAGAAAGTATTATCAAGGCTCAGTTCAGCTGGATTAAAACTTAAACCCAAGAAGTGTCACCTCTTTGCCAAATCAGTTGAGTTTCTTGGACATATTATCTCTGAGGACGGAGTGTCAACCGACCCGTCGAAGATGCAGGCTATCAAGAATTGGTGTGAGCCTACATCAGTAACAGAAGTACGCTCGTTCCTCGGTTTATGCAGTTACTACCGCCGCTTCATTAAGGGCTTCGCAACAACTGCAAAACCATTGCACAAACTCACTGAAAAGAACAGCACATTTGTTTGGACAAAAGAATGCCAGGAAGCATTCGACACATTAAAAGCAAATTTAACGCAGGCTCCAATCTTAGCGTTTCCCGATTTTTCAAAGGAGTTCATACTTGATACCGATGCAAGTAACCAAGCCATTGGCGCAGTCTTATCTCAGAAATATGAAGAAGGAGAAAGAGTGATTGCATACGCAAGTAGAACGCTCACAAAGGCTGAAAGAAAGTACTGTGTGACCAGGAAAGAACTCCTTGCTGTAGTTCATTTCACTAAGTATTACCGTCACTACTTATACGGTAAACACTTCCTTGTTCGCACAGATCATGGCTCGCTCAGATGGCTTATAAACTTTAAAAATCCAGAAGGCCAGCTGGCACGCTGGATAGAAATACTGAACATGTATGATCTAACAATTGAACATAGATCAGGAGCCCAGCATCGCAACGCCGATGCTCTCAGCAGACACAAATGTCGCCAATGTTCACCAGAGGACAAACCTAACAGTGGTATAGTGCATGAACTAGATACAATATGTGTGTCTCAGGAAGACAACGTCTTTTCGTTGAAAGAGTTACAGAACAACGATAAAGAGATCACGTTAGTTCGAAGTTGGTTGGACGATAAGAAAGTCCCTAGTTCTCAAACACTTAGTGCTGCTGTACCAATGACCAAATCACTATGGTCACAACGACAGATGCTTGAAGTTCGCGATGATATGTTGTTTCGTAAATGGTTAGGTTTGGACACCACAGAGCTTCAGGCAACAGTTCCGTTATACTGGTCAAAGAAGTTATAACTAGATTCGGTACTCCAAGTTATATACATTCCGATCAAGGCAGGCAATACGAGAGTCGTTTATTCTCAGAAATGTGCCAATTGCTTCATATCAAGAAGACAAGAACAACGCCATACCATCCACAATCAGATGGTATGGTGGAACGATTTAACAGGACTTTAGCTAAAATGCTGAAATCATTTGTTAATGAGCATCATACCGATTGGGACGAGCATATCCCATATGTACTCATGGCCTATCGATCAGTAGAACATGAAACAACTGGCTGTAGTCCGAACTATTGCATGCTGGGGAGAGAAGTCGCTACCCCTGTTGATATTGCATATGAAATGCCGGCAAGCATCAAGACCACGCCAGCACACACGTGGGTCTGGGAATTAAAAGAAAGATTAGAAACAGCACACACCTTTGTTAGAGCAAATATCGAAGGATCAATGCTTCGGCAAGAATCATACCATGATAGAAAACTCAGTTGGCAAAAATTTAAACCTGGTGATGAAGTATATGTACACTTCCCTAGAACAATACCTGGCCATTCCCCAAAGTTTACGAACTATTGGCGAGGGCCATACCTTGTTAAAGAGAAGCTGACCGATGTCACGTACAAGGTACAGTGTGGGTATAGGGAAACTACCCAAGTCATACACGTGGACCGCATGCGTCTGAGAAAAGACCAAACCTTAGCACATGAGCATGAAATTGATCATGTGGTTGATCCACCTCATGTTCAAGCTCCCGACAACACCGAAATAAGTAATGCCGATTACTCCGTTGAAGAGTCTGCAAATGAGTCTGGCACACAAGAGGCTTCTGGTGATACAAAACGAATCAGGAAACCTCCTACTTGGTTAAGGGACTATGTGCCCGTTATATCAGTATAACCAATTATGTTTAGAAACAAACAAACTCAGATTCCTGTACATGTTAGGCTGATTCGATTTATTTATTCTTACATCAAGCATAACTAGTGAGTTATTGTTTTCTTTTTATTCTCGTTTCAGTAGTCTGAAAGTCCGGCTATGCCGAAAATAAAGCACTCCCCAAGGAAGGTGGGTCTGAGATGTCCTATGTGCATCTATGTAGCCAGAAACGAAGACGACCTGAAGACGCATCTGCTACTATGTGCACTTAGAACAATGAAAAGTATGTCCTATTGTAAACAGTGTCCCTACTCCACGGGGAAAGTGTCCAACCTCAGAAGACATGAGAAACAGAAGCATAATGCGCCGATCCAAGATCCAGCTCAAAGCTCAGATCCCAAACCGTCATCTTCTGATTCTGCTGATAAAGCAACGCCTTCTCGACAAGTAGAAGATTGGGAACGAGAAGACCCTGGGGATCTCATTGGAGGACACACCGAGGAGGAGAGCGATGATAGTGAAATTGAGTCGTCTGATGATGACGTGGAGATCTTCAGCAAAGAACCTTCCATTGATCCAACCATAAGGAAGAACACAGCACCTCTTCCTCCATATAGTGGGATGTTTGATCCTAAGCGTATAGCTACGCCACTGAAAATGAATGCACCGCTTATTAAGAATAAGGTAGTCAGAGAGCAGTCAACTCAAACTCCTAGCTGGATATGCAGGCGTATTACAAAACGTATAGAAAGGAGGACCGAGAATAGTGTTAACATTGAGATTGAAACAATCACGGAGGAGGATTTGTCAAAGATAGAGTGGACTGAGCGTTGTTGAACACTTCTGAGCTCAGCTAATAAGACTTCGTGACAAATATTCATGTCATTGTTTGAAACTATTCATGTTCATTGTTCATTTGTTGATTTCAGTTTTTGTTATGCATTTTATATAGCACATTTATACCAAACGTTTGTGAAGATATCACACAGTTAGTTGTATTGTTCAATATGTTTCTAAGTTAAAATAACTCCCAAACTTATTCTAAGTTTTTAAGCCGAGCAACATTGCGGGACGCAAATGAATCGGAGGCGTGGGTAATGTGGCGGTTTTAAAAGCAATAACAACCTTTTCTATAAACAACATTTCCCCACCTACCTTCGTTTTACAGTGCATAATTAGATGCATCATCCGGGTTACTGAATTGGAAAATATATGTCACTGGTTCTCAGCTTACCTTAATTAACGTATGTTTAAACCGGTACCCATGTTATAAAAGTTTGTCGGGTTCCAGATTATAATGTTATTTAATACATAGAGGTTAGTAAAACCATCTCAACCCGTCACACGAACTTCCAGTATAAATACCCGTCATCTTATGAAATTGAGGAGAACTGTTTAATTATCCCGACAGGACACTTCGCCATTAATAAGGTATATAGTACATGATTACTTTCAATCGTTCTATAGTTAATGCAACTATACAGATAGTTAGTATACGTACCAGAAGCCTCTTGCGTTGTAAAAGACTGTCCGCTCATCAAGCACACGCGTCATCTGCTATAGAACACTTACCTGTAGCAAATACCTCAGTATACTGTCATAGTATAACACGGCTCATTTGTTGGCCTCATTTGCTCGCTGAACGGTACTTGCGTATTGGCTCTTTTGTCAATTGGCTCTTTTGTCAATACAGCGTTCAGTTGACAATCGCTCGTTGAACAGCTCGTTTGTTCAGCTCATTTGTATTATACATTGCGGCTCTTTTGTTAAAGGCTCATTTGTCATAATACCTTCCAGTGTGTTTATAGCTCACTTGCTACTAGTAGTATAGCTCGTTGCCTATTAGTAACTATAACATACAAATACGTATGTGATTGCTCATTCACTCTCATAGACACATATCTTTGAACAGGTTAAACACCACCAAAAGCACGTCAAGTTTAGTTTACAGAACGTTAGGCACTGTCCCCGTCCGCACCCTTCGTACTTGTGTAAACTGCAAATGCTCATTTGAATACATTGCTCGATCTCCAGCAAGTTATCTGGAGCTTACCCATAAATAATCATTGTGTATATATTGTTTTGTGTTGATTCACTTTGGGAGTTATTAATCAATCAACCAATCATTTTTGTTTTGGAGCCGTTCTATGCTCTGTCTGTAATTGAGAACAATTATAATACTCCTAATCCTCGACGCACGTTACAGATCAAAACAAACTTTTATCAAGTTTGTATTTTTATTCAAGTATCGCACTCCCTAGATAAAGGTGAACACCTATTAAACTGCAAGTTAAATGTAAAAATATTCAGGATTATTTGAGTTCTTATTTGTTTTCTTTTGTTAATGCACTTTCAGTGGATTTCCACAAAAAGGGACATAATTCCTAACGTTAATCTATATCTTTAAAATGCGTTCGATATAGAAACTGAAAGAAGATTCCATCAACATTAACGTAAATCTATATCTTTTAAAAATGCGTTCGATACAGAAACCGAAAGTAGATTTCATGAAAATTGTACTGGGATTTCCCGAAGTCATGCAGATACAGAATGCACAAGTGGATATGGTGTCGGCAAGCTGTTCAACCTCTTTAATTATGCAATATACTATATGTAGTAAACAAATACAATTTAAAACGGTACCTTAATAGTTTACATAATTTATTTACACATTCTACATATACATTACACATTCTACTCTTTTTTTTAATTATTATTATTTTTAAAGTCAAATATGTGTTTGTGCTCTACATCAAGTCTAGGTTTGTAAATCAGATATGTTCCACATGTCCACCTTTCAGTTTAGTTTAATAATATTTTATTGCAGATATGTTACAATACATCAATTCAACTCCACAATATTCATTGCAGCATATACAAATTGATTGAACTACAAGTTATTACAACATTAGTTACAGTTCTCTCCACTTCTCAGTAATTATTTATTAGATAGTATGTAGTGGAGAAATAAACATGATATCAAACACATTGTTGTAATTTATCTACATATGTTAAAGGGACACATGGCAATTTTTAAGATTGTATCAATTTGACTTTAATTAATATATATCTTTCTGCTTTCGTGACTACATTCAAGAGAATTTGAGTTCTATTTTTTATCTCTTTCAAATGCAATCCCAATGGGATTACAGAAAAGGGGCATTAGCCTTAATGTTAATTTGTAAGAATGTATAGAAAATAGCATCCTAACGCAATGGTACCATAAGCCAGCACTTTACCACAAACAAAGAGCAAATTAAATATTCAACGAAAAGGACAATACACAACACACAGTGCATTTATCATTAAAATTCTAAACTATAAATGAGACTATTTATCATTTAAATTCTAACATGTGTACTTGGAACGATCAGTAAGCAATATGACCTACTGATTAGCTTAAATCGGTTGTATGTATGCACAACCTCGCTATAATCATACGACAGTGTAAATAAAAGTACACCCCATCTTAAAAAAGTCACCGGTAGGTGATTAATTGGTTTAAACATATTTTATTTCAAAGATAACGCATTATACAATTGTTACATACAATAGGTAAATAAATGGATTTGAACGAAAGCAAAATGCTTATAGAGATCCACTCCATGGGGACAATTATTTACATTCATATCAATTTACATAGTGGATTTTCAAAGCAACAAAAAGTTATAGATGATTATATTATTATATAGAAAAAAAAACTTGACATTTTTGAATAATCTAGTTAAAAGACATGCTAGAGAAAGAGAGAATAATTGTAAATAAGTAAAAAAGATGGTTTGGACAATTGGACACACTGGACACTACCCCTCATGTTGCGAGGATCGACTGGGCCACATATCGAGTTTGACAATGAATCCAGTCTCACTAAAATACTCTCTAAATGTAAATTAGAATATTTTGCTTGCTAAAATATACTTATGGACAGCTTCAACGATAGATGCATTTATTTCGTAAGACAGCGTTGGTAATCCAAATAGTATATTGTTTAGCGATACTGTGCACAGCGGTGAAATTGAGTTTAACAGATCAGCGCGTATATGGTTGTAAACAGGGCAAAATAAGAAGAAATGTTGACTGTTTTCTATACTTCCACACTTGCATAATGGCGAGTCAACTGTTTTTGAGAAACAGATGGTTTAGAGAACTACACTTAGTACGTAGGCGAGCATGGATACTTTGTTCACGTCTGTTTCCTAGATAGTAATATTTAGGAATTTGGACAACATCCTGGTTTAAATGGTGCTTGAAAGAAACAACTGCAACTGCATTGCGTGTGTTCATAGGCAATTTATTCCATTCGCGAGTGACAGAGGGAATGAATGAGTTACCGTACAGATTGGTACGAAAAGCACGTACCTGGAAGTCGTTGGCGTTTCTTAGGCTATAATTTGAGGTCGTGCTAACTAAAGGAGGGACTAAGGCAGAGAGATAGGGTGGCGTTAAGCTATGGACCATTTTATAAAAATGCACGAGTTTGTGCACGAGTTTGTGTTTAGATCTACGGGTCTGAAGTGATTCCCACTAGGATTAATTAGCAACCGATGCAAGTATAATGATGTTGTACAAATATTTAATAAATACATAAGTAGAAATACCTCATAATGTATCTAGAACTGCATTGAACAACGACAACAGTTGTAGCCAACGAGAAAACCAATCTAGGGTACGACCAGAAAACGTGAGGGACGAACGTTTCGGAATGTGCCATCATAGAGTCCCACGAGGTTGTCCGGTCATCGCACAAGAGAAATCACTAAGCATGAAGTGCATTGCAATATCAAAGAGTCGTCTCTTTTTCTGAAGAATGTCCTGATTAATTGTGTATAGTGGTCAGGAAATCCGTCAGACTCCTTTAATTTATGAAGTTTATATATAGATCACATCACCATAGAATAATGGTTGTGGTATTCCTAGTCGCAGAAATGTTTTAGGTTAGTGTTGTACTTCTCCATTAAGCTTTTGTTTTGGCGATAGAATTTGAGAAAGATGAATGGAACACTGATGTTGAAAATAATCAAGTTTTATGTTTGTATAGACATTTTAAAACCTCATTCTCATATGAAGTGTATCTAGATATATCTAGATATATTGCCGTTGAAATTAAGAACTGCCATGTCGAGGATAAGCTTATCCTCCCACAGACTTAGAATTGAAACTGGCAGATATTCACAAAATAGAACTGATAGAAATCAAAGATATTGTACTTTTTGTAATAGTACAGACTTAGAAGATGAATATCATTTTATTTTAATTTGTCCTTTGTACGAACAATTACGTAAACTATATGTTAAACAATATTATTACAGACATCCAAGTGTTTTTAAATTTATTCAGCTGATGCAATCTTCAAGCCAGCAAGAGCTTTTTAGATTATCTAGATTTGTTAGGGAAGCATTTATTTTTCGCAATACTGCAATGTATAATGAGTAAAAAATGTATGTTCGTCCTCAATGGACATGACATGTAAACTATTAAAACTTAAAATAGTAACATGAAACTATGTAATGTGTATGATTGTGTGTTTGTACTTTTTCATAGTTTAATGTAAAAATTGCATTGACCAGTCACATATTAACAAATGTAATATGTATTTATATGACGAGAAACATTTGTTTAAGTCATAAATAAAGAATATGTTCTGTTCTGTTCTGTTCTGTTCTGTTCTATGAAGTTTGTGAAGGTGTCGGGAACAATGATTTATTTTTGTATAATGTAAAACAAAGATTACATGATAACTGTATTCAATATATTCACTCCCGTTTGGAAAATTCAAGCAGAGTAAATTTCTACACCTTGATAGTAGATAGCTATGTTTTGAAACATTCCCTATATGTTTTAAATATACCGAAATATAGAAATGCATTATCAAGACTAACATCTCTCATCCCATAACTTACAAATAGAAGCCAGAAGATGGCATAAGCCGAATAACATACCAATACAAGTGTCACATGTACAAAACTAGAAGACGAAAATCACTTTATTATTGAATGTACGTTACATAATGAGATAAGAATAACATATATAAAGAAATATTACTGGAAAAGACCAAGTATGTTTAAATTTTTGGAACTTATAAATAGTGAAAATCAAACGATTATAAAAACAGTTGAGTGTCTTTGTTTTTAATGCCTTTGAGATGAGGACTAAATTTGTTAGGTAATAGTAATTAGTGTCCAAAACGCAGATGTATTATGATAATTAAGAGTATTTTCGCTTTCTGTAAAACGGTGAAATTAAGTTAATTAGGGCTTAAATGTTTGTGACTTTCTCCGCATATATTATGCGATGAAAACTAAATTTAAAAAAATGCATAATATAAACAACACGAAATGTCACAGTAAGTGACAAATGCCCCCGAAGTGACATGTAAGTGTGACCTTGACCTTGAAGCAATATGAAACCAACAGATATATTTAAAAAAAAAAAAAAAAAAAATCAAACAAACAATAAAAATAAAAGCAAATAAAAATTAAAAAAGTTTTTTTTTTTTTTTTTTTGCGACACGACGTCTTGTTGTGGTGAGCAATTGTGCGAAGTTATTTGAAAATCCGTTGATTATTGTCCGAGTTATGAAGCGGAGACGATTGTATAGACGAACGGATGTTGAACTTTGATCTCTAAGTGTGACCTTGACCTTGGAGCCACGGACCTGGATTTTGTGCGCGACACGTCGTCTTGTTGTGGTGAGCAAATTTGCGAAGTTATTTGAAAATCCATCCATTATTGTCAGAGTTATGAAGCGGACACGTATGGAAAGCCTCGGCTGCCTTCTGTTGGCCTTTTGCATTTTGTGCAGTACGCTTCCTAAGTTGTCATGTACATTTTCTAAGTTGTTATGTGCATTTAGTAAGTTGTTATGTGCATTTAGTAATTTGTTATGTGCATTTTCTAGGTTGTCATGTGCATTTTTTAAGTTGTCTTGTGCATTTTCTAAGTTGTCATGTGCATTTTCCAAGTTGTTATGTGCATTTTCTAAGTTGTTATGTGCATTTCGTAGGTTGTTATGTGCATTTTCTAAGTTGTCTTGTGCATTTTCTAAGTTGTTATGTGCATTTCGTAAGTTGTTATGTGCATTTTCCAAGTTGTTATGTACATTTAGTAAGTTGTTATGTGCATTTCGTAAGTTGTTATGTGCATATTCTAAGTTGTCTTGTGCATTTTCTAAGTTGTTATGTGCGTTTCATAAGTTGTTATGTACATTTAGTAAGTTGTTATGTGCATTTCGTAGGTTGTTATGTGCATATTCTAAGTTGTCTTGTGCATTTTCTAAGTTGTTTTGTGCATTTTCTAAGTTGTTATGTGCGTTTTCTAAGTTGTCATGTGCATTTCATAAGTTGTTATGTACATTTCGTAAGTTGTCTTGTGCCAACTACAAGTCGTCGTTAAGTAGACTTTTTATCGGAATAAGTTTTGAAGGAAACACCAGTAGAAATGGCGGCTCCAGGAGCGGACGCTATGCTCTGCCTAGATAAAAGAAATTGGGCTAGGTACATTATACAATAAATTCTTAGAACATAAAACTGATTTGAAAATGTTTAAGGGATTGTCTGACGTGGAGTTAATAAATCTTGGTCTGAAAAAAAATAAAAATAAATAAATAAATAACGTGTTATTTGTTTGTCTTTGTGTGTAGTCCTAAGGTTTATAGCCCTGCATCTTTTAACCAATCGGACGTCCTAAAGGTATAGGTTCAATAGAGTCTGGACTTCACGTGTTATTTGTTGAAAACAAACATATTTTAAATACTCTGGGACTTTTTTCAGGAAAACTTAAAATATGTTTGTTTTCAACAAATAGCACGTTAATATTACTTTTATTTAAATATATTTTTCAATTTATTATTATTATTATTTGTTAGTTCCCACACTGATGGGTAGGGGCTACGTGAGGTCGTCTTCTCCCTCCTCCCTCCCCCATTTCTCCCTTCTCCCTCCCTTATCTCCCTTCTCCGCCCCCTTTTCTCTCTTCTCTCTCAGAGTACTGATAAACAAGGGACAAAATCTATAAACGTATCTATCGTGGAGACAGAACGTGTACGGCAGACAAGATAATGGTCAATTATGGATTTTGATAGGATATAGACTGTTTCACCAAAAACGACTCTCAAACTATGATAATTCATTTTATTTTTTTACAAACTTGCTATTTTAGAAACCTCACGCCCCTTTCTCTCCCGACTCTCGTCCTCTTGTCTTCCGACCCCTACCCTTGTCTCCCGGTCCCTCCCCTTATCTTCCGTACCCACGGCCACCTGTACCACACCTCCTGATACTGCCTATTGTGATCTATTGTTTTCAGACCAAGATTTATTAACTCCACGTCAGACAATCCCTTACACATTTTGAAATCAATTTTCTGTTCTAAGAATTTATTGTATAATTTCCCTAACCCAATTTTGTTAAAGTATGTAGAGCATAGCGTTCGCTCTTGGAGCCGCCATTTCTACCGGTGTTTCATTCAAAACCTATTCCGATAAAAAGTCTACTTAACGACGACTTGTAGTTTGCACAAGACAACTTACGAAAAGCACTTAACAACTTACTAAATGTACATAACAACTTACGAAACGCACATAACAACTTAGAAAATGCACATAACAACTTAGAAAATGCACAAGACAACTTAGAATATGCACATAACAACTTAGAATATGCACAGAACAACTTAAACAATGCACATCACAACTTAAACAATGCACATCACAACTTAGGAAATGCACATAACAACTTAGGAAATGCACAAGACAACTTAAAAAATGCACATAACAACTTACGAAAAGCACATAACAACTTAGAAAATGCACATAACAACTTACGAAATGCACAGGACAACTTAGAAAATGCTCATAACAACTTACAAAATGCACAAGACAACTTAAACAATGCACATCACAACTTGAACAATGCACATCACAACTTACGAAATGCACATAGCAACTAAGGAAATGCACAGGACAACTTAGAAAATGCACATAACAACTTACAAAATGCGCATAACGACTTACGAAATGCACAGGACAACTTAGAAAATGCACATAACAACTTACAATATGCACATAACAACTTACGAAATGCACAGGACAACTTAGAAAATGCACATAACAACTTAGAAAATGCACATAACAAATTACAAAATGCACACGACAACTTAGAAAATGCACATAACAACTTACGAAATGCACAGGACAACTTAGAAAATGCACATAACAACTTACGAAAATCACAACTTAGAAAATGCACATAACAACTTAGAAAATGCACAAGACGACTTGCAAAATGCACATAACAACTTAGAAAATGCACAGGACAACTTTGAAAATGCACATGACAACATATAAAATGCACATAACAACTTACTAAATGCACATAACAACTTAGAAAATGCACAGGACAACTTAGAAAATGCACACAACAACTTACGAAATGCACATAACAACTTACGAAATGCACATCACAACTTAGAAAATGCACATAACAACTTAGAAAATGCACAAAACGACTTACAAAGCGTACTGCACAAAATGCAATAGGCCAACAGAAGGCAGCCGAGGCTTTCCATAGACACGAGTGTACAGACGAACGGATTTTGACCTTTGACCTCTAAGTGTGACCTTGACTTTGGAGCCACGGACCTGGTTTTTGTGCGCGACACGTCGTCTTGTTGTGGTGAGCAATTGTGCGAAGTTATTTGAAAATCCGTCCATTATTGTCAGAGTTATGAAGCGGGCACGATTGTACACGCGAACGGACAGACAGTGCAATTACTATATGCCACCCTTTGGGGGCATAAAAATAATTAAAAAAAAAAAAATCAAACAAACAATAAAAATAAAATAAAATAAAAATTTAAAAAAAAAAAAAAAAAAAAAAGAATTTAAAAAAAAAAAAAAATCACGACACAACGTCTTGTTGTGGTGAGCAATTTTGCGAAGTTATTTGAAAATTCGTCGATTATTGTCCAAGTTATGAAGCTTTTTCCCTTAGGGCGTTTTGTAGTGATGACCTACGTTTGATTCACTGCACAAAAACTCTGTTAAAAAGCTTTATTTCAAAGTGATAAAAGTTGGAATTTATTAAAAAAAGGTGTCTAAAGTTGTAGAGCACTTGTCTACAAAAAAAAAAGTGAAAAAAACTTTATATCTTGGAAGATATTAGACAATTTATACTTTTTTCCTTCTCAAACAAAGGAATTTACCTATAACTTTGAGGTGGATATTTATTACTACATACGTTTGACATTTCCCCTGGAATATAACAACAGTTAATTTCTTTTGTGAAAAGGATTATACTACCATTTAACAATGAGCAAAGTGGATATTAAGACCGCAAAAACACTTGCAAAACCAAACACAGCCTCGGGCAAGGCTCCCAATCCAAAGCGGCCAAATAGTGATGTGTGTAACACAACTGCCGAAGAGATTAGTTTTATGAGCACACAAATTGACACTATGACCGAGGATATGAAAGAAATCAGGGGTAGTCTCAAGGATATTATGAGACGAGAGGAAATGGAAAAGTTCATCCATCTGACTGTTACCAAAATAATAACAGACTTAAATGAAAATATGGAGGTAACGATAGCCATTAAAGTTGAAGAAAAAACCAAATCTCTGCAAGAAAAAGTCAACATATTAGAAAAAGATAACAAAAGCTTGAGAGATGACATGAACACATTAAAAACATCAATCACTAAACAAGCTTCCAAGTTAGCAGAATGTGAAACTAGATCCTTAGATGCTCTTTCCAAGAGCAACTACAATGAGCAGTATTCAAGGAAGAACAATGTTAAAATAATGGACCTTCAGGAAAAGCCTGCTGAATCCGAAAAGGACTTGATCACCGAGGTGTCTAAGCTACTTAAGAAAAAGGAGGTTACACTTGACCCAAGTAAGATTCTAGCCATTCACAGAATCCCCGGCAAGGAGGGTCACGCCAAGCCAGTGCTTATCAAGTTTACCAACAACACTGAGAAAAAAAATGTCATGGTACACAGGACTGCATTTAAAACCATGGGGCATCGTATAGTGGATGACGTTACCAAACTGAACGCCGGACTTATTAAACGCCTATCTGACCATCCTACCATCACACAGGCGTGGTATTTCAACGGGTACGTTTACGGACGGGCATCAACGGAAAGGCGATATCGATTTGACCTGTTTGACAATGTGGAAGACGTTCTCAAGAAGTAGTTCACTTTTGAACAAACATTTACATTTAACCCAGATGTCAGGATTTATCATTTAATATATAATTAACAAATGTGACGATACTTAAAGTTGGAATATATTTTGTTTTTGTGTTATAGTATTTCAATTTGCAATTCATAGTTTCAAGTGGGTATCTATCTGTGTTTATTTTATGTGACAGTATCTAGAAAAACAGACTTGGATTTAAATCAACATTAATAGTTATTTTTGCCATATTGTGTATTTTCCTATATATGTGTGTGTGTGATCATTTTTTATTTACATACAATTATAGCCTATGCTAAATAGGCATATTTGGACAGTTAATTGGAGGATCAAGAAATCACAACCTTTTATGATCATTAACTGTTAAATACCGTGCTATATGATTATAACAAAACAGTGTTTACATAACTTTACAGAATACACATCTGAACTGGATTTAATCATGTGTAACTGTGAATACTATAGACAGAGATAGGACTCAATTAGATTTAATAATGTGTACACTGTGAAAACTATATAGACAGAGAAAGGACTCAATTGTGATATAAATATGGGATTACTATAAATCATGACTTATTGGATTAGTGTAATAGGATATTTATGATTGGTGAGTTACTATACAGTTATCGTCCATAGCTGTATAATTTGTATTGGTCCTACTGTTGTCGTGTTAATATTGATTTTGTACCTAATTATCCCCTCGTAGAATGTAAAAGGCAGACTGTCGTATGTCTGTCTGTCTGTCCGTCTGTTAGAAAAGTAATCAGGATGCAATTGTCCACATAAACATACGTAGATTTTATGCTTACCGGTATCTCAAGCAGTATCTTTAAAAGAAATAGTCACAGATAGTACCATGCAGGTGTCTGTCTGTCTGTCTGTCTTATCAAATTTCAAATACTGATTCCATGCAGTTAATCAGTTGTATATACATGTTTATGCTCTACAATACGCAGATGGTTCTATGCAGGTATCCACCTGTCCCATAATTTAATGTAACTTTAATTCAACACACATATTCATGAATGTAGTGTCTATCAGACTGTCTGTTGGATATTTATAAACTGGTATTTAAATGGTCGTTTACCTTTATGCATATACACTCGCATGTTTGGATATGCAATTATAGTTGGAATTTATTTTTTATAACTTTTTACTTTGCTGATATAATAGATCTAGTTTATATATACTTTTTTCTTTTTTTTTTTAAAAAAATCCAAACGATATAGATATTTTGAAAGTATTTTTCAGAGTTTTTGTGTTCCAGTTAGAATATAATGCACTTCTTGCACATTTTTTCTATTATTTCTTTTGCTACTTATTTACTAAAAAATGACTCCTATGTGTGTGGTGATGTGTTGACACTTGTTTGCAGCAATTATGGAACTTAAGATATTATCTGTCAATTGCCAAGGCCTTGGGAATGTTCAGAAAAGACTCGACGTCTTTAATTACCTAAAATCAAAAAGTTGCGATATATATTGCCTGCAGGATGTTCATTCAACGGCCAGTACTGAAAATTTTATTGAATCACAATGGGGTAGCCATTGTTTATTTTCTTCACACTCTTCAAACTCAAGAGGTGTAGCAGTGTTATTTAATAAAAAAAAAGATTATAAAGTACATAATCAAATTAGTGATCCTCAAGGAAATTATTTAGTAGTTGATTTAACAGTTGATAATAACAGATTCACGTTGGTTTCCTTATACGGACAAAATAATGATTGTCCTTTATTTTTTGAGAGCCTATTTTCGCAAGCTTATTCATTCAATAACTCATCAGTTGTGTTCTGTGGTGATTTTAATATAGTTCAGGACCCGAAATTAGATTATTTTAACTATAAACATATAAATAATGCAAAATCAAATACAAAATTATTAGAATTAATAAACCAATATAATTTGATTGACCCATTCAGAGATCAAAATCCAGATACTCGAAGATTTACGTGGAGACGAAAAAATCCTGTTAAACAAGCCAGGCTTTGTTTTTTTTTAATTTCCGAGACTCTTTTATCTTCAGTTAATAAATGTATTATTGCACCAAGTTACAGATCTGACCATTCAATGGTTATTTTAAATATAACATTTACACCTTTTAAAAAAGGAAAGCCACTATGGAAACATAACAACAGTTTGTTGCAAGATATAAATTATTTAACAATTATTAATGAAAAAATAAATGATGTTAAAATTCAATATTCTTTACCAGTTTATGAAACTGAAAATATAAAAAACATTCCAAATGATCAAATTCAATTTACCATTAATGATCAATTATTTTTAGAAACTTTGTTAATGGAAATTAGGGGCAAATCAATTTCTTATTCATGTTTTAAAAAAAAAGAAAATGAAAAAAGAGAAAGACAGTTAGTAGAAGATATAGAAAAAATGGAAAATGATTTATCCCAAAGTAACGTAGAAGATTTAGAAACACTAAAGGAGTCATTAGTGCAATTAAGAAAAATAAAAATGCAGGGAATATTAATAAGAACACATGCAAAGATAATAGTAGATGATGAAAAACCATCAAAATACTTTTGTAATTTGGAAAAAAATACATATTCTAGTAAAATAATACCGAAAATTGAAAAAGAAGATGGGACATTTATTAAAGATCAAGTTACAATTTTAGAAGAAACAAAACTATTTTATCAAACACTTTATAGCAGTAGAGATTCTGAACTTTTAGATTTTAACTTAGAAACAGAGTTATCGGGTTACACAGTTCCAAAACTAAATATAGAAGAATCTTCCAATATTGAAGGACTTTTGACATATCTACAAGCCACAATATCGCTTAAAAATATGGCAAATAATAAGAGCCCTGGCACTGATGGTTTTAATGCTGATTTTTTTAAGGTTTTCTGGGGTCAGATTGGACATTTTGTAGTCAGATCAATTAACTATGGTTTTTTACATGATGAACTTTCAGTCACTCAAATTATTTTAATTCAGGAAACCCACTGTAAAGATGATTTTGAGTCGAAGCTCTGGGGAAATCAATGGGGAGGGACACATTTTTGGAACAATGGCAACGGCTCATCGAGAGGTGTCGCAATTCTAATTAAAAAGAAATTAAAATTGACAACTGCGGACATTATAGTAGATGACAACGGTAGATTTTTATCGTTATGTGTTGGATTGGATAATGACTGCGCTTATAGAATCACAAATATATATGCACCTAATAATGGGAAAGCTAGGAAATGTTTTTACCGTTATATAAAGAATACAATAGACCAACACAGCCTTCCGAACTTAATTGGAGGGGATTTTAACTGCGCGCCGAATCGATTGTTTGACAGAAAATCGCGAACAAATACAATTGGTCAAGATGAGGGATTAACGGAATTAAGCGATATGATAACTAATATAGATTTGGAAGATGTTTGGCGCAGACGTTACCCCAATAAGCGAGAATATACCTTTGCGCATGCGCAATCCAAGTCCCGAATAGATTTTTTTCTTTGTAATAAATCGATCGACTGCGAAATTGATCAGATCAAAATAAGACATTTTCAGTACTCTGATCATGATGTCATCTCATTAAGACTTAATACAGAAATAGTCGAACGCGGCCCGGGAATATGGAAAATGAACGCTAGCATATTAGCTAATGCTGATAATAAAGAAATTATTGAAACATGTTGGGCATCTTGGAAAAATGAAATCGGTAACTATAAATCAAAAAGGGAATGTTGGGACATGACGAAACACAAAATCAAAATAATTTCAATAGATTATAGCAAACGAACTGCGCGGAAGTACACGAAAATTAAAGAGATGGAAGACAAATTACATTTGCTTAAAAATAATAATGACGTCACAAACGAGGCGGAAATCGATTTCCTGTCAAAACATATTAATGAGTATTATGAAATGCAATCAAGCGCCGCTAAGATAAGGTCAAAAGCTAACTTAATAGAAAAGAATGAAAAATCTACCAAATATTCTTTTAATCTAGAGAAAAAAAGAGGGAAACAAAAATTGTGGACAAAAATTAGGTGCGAAAATGGAGAAATAAAACATGATATAGAAAGTATTTTAAGAGAGCAGACTAAATTTTACAAAAATCTATTTTCATCAGAAGGCATCGACACTGAGTCGGCAAACAATTTAGCATCACAAATCGAAAACACACTAAAACCGGAAGACGCCGAAAGTCTCGATTCTAAATTAATCTCCGATGAAGTGAAGGCAGCGATTTTTAAATTTAAATCAGGCAAGTCCCCGGGCGAAGATGGCATTTTAAGTGAATGGTATCAAACATTCTGGTACTTGATAAAAGAAGAATTTGAGAGTGTCATCAATGAAATATTAGATGAATACTTACTATCAGATTCACAATACAAAGGACTACTATCACTCATATACAAAAACGGGGAACGAGAAGACTTAAAGAACTGGCGACCTCTAACACTTCTCAATGTCGACTACAAAATAATTGCCAAATGCTTTTCCATTCGTCTTAAACCAATTCTGCCTTACTTAATCCATCTCGATCAAAAGGGTTATGTAAAGGGACGATATTTAAGTCAAGCGAACCGTTTTATTCAAGATTTGATAGAATACACGGACTCTGAGGATATTGAAGGACTAATCATTTTTCTTGACCAAATTAAAGCATTCGACAGAGTCGAATGGCAATGGATACAAATATGTTTGGAAAAGTTTGGATTTGGTAACAAATCTATTAACTAGATCTACATGTTGCTGAAATTCTCAATTACCGCCATACCAACAAACGGCTTCGTTACTGAGTATTTTAATATTACAAGATCGATAAAACAAGGGTGTCCGGTCGCCCCGATATTGTACATTCTTCAGGCCGAAGCAGTGGCATGCGCAATTCGAAATGACCGAACTATTAAAGGGATTACTTTACCGCCACATGACGGGGTCCATATGGAAGCAAAATTAAATCAATATGTAGATGCCACGCAATTGTTCATTAACAATGAAAGCTCGTTGCCTAAATTATTTCAACACTTAAATACCTATGGAAAGGCTTCCGGCGCAAAAAATAAATAAAAAAAAAACAAGGGTCTTTTTATTGGAAGGAATAAAAACAAAAATCCAACATTCCACGAGATAAGTTGGACAATAAACAACATATGTTAAAACACTAGGAGTCTGCCATGGTTATAATATTGATAACGATGCGATCTGGCTAGATAAAATTAACAAAATAAAAAACTGTATACAGGTTTGGAAATCCAGAGATCTAACTCTTCAAGGGAAAATACTCATCCTTAAAACATTTGCTCTGTCAACGATAAATTTCGAGATAGAAACGAGGGGAATCCCAAAAAAAATTGCAAATATTTTACAAAAAACGTTTTTGGATTTTGTTTGGAATGGGAAAAAACCACTTGTCGCTAAAACTACAATATACAAAAATAAAAGCCAAGGAGGGCTCGACATGATAGACATCGAAAATGTTATATTAAGCATGCAAATCAAAACTATATATAGCATTATAAATTCTGACTTAGATAACTGGAATGCAATAGGGAAACATTATCTCCTACAATTAGATTGCGAATACTCGCAAAATAATTTCCTGTGCAACTGCTCTTCTATCGAAGGATTAACAAATCAATTACAATTAACAGAGTTTTATCGGAATGCAATTGCGGCGTGGATATCATTTAGGAAATTCGAAACACCAAATACATTAGATCAAGTTCGCAGTCTCCGACTGTTTGGGAATCATGAAGTCACATTTAATAACAAACCACTATTCTTTAAATCCTTTTTAAAGAGTGATATACACTCTCTTAAAGATATTTCGGATGAACAAAGGAACTATTTTATTCAAGAACAAGATCTTTTCCGTAAACTCAAATTCCGGCATAACTGGATATCGGAATGGGCTCAAATTAGGAAAGCAATACCAAGTAAATACCTAAACGCTATGATATCAGGAGAATTCTCTCCAGGAAAGCAGTCACCATTGAATATGGAAAAGATACATGTCTTAAATTATAAAAATAAAATACTATTACCAGGCCAACTGAAAAATAAACAGATAAAAAAGGTATTAAATTCAAAAACAGATTCAAAACTAAAAACGGAAATCAACTGGGAGCAAAAATTAGCACTAAATCAAACACAATGGGAAATTGTCTGGATGAATATCCACTATTCTTTTGCATCCAGGAAAGCTAAACAATTTCAATGGAAATTTTTACACAACACAATATTTACAGAGCATAAACTTAACTTTATGAATTTATCTAATGGATTATGTAATATATGCAAAAGGGAAAGAGAAACGCTCATCCACTTATTTTTTAACTGTGACATAATAAAACAAGTATGGAATTATATAGAATCTATTTTCCAAGATATATTTGAATTACTGGATCTTGATTTAGAAATCATAAACTTCAAAAACGTGGTTCTTGGTTTTTATCAAATTCCATTCAAATATAATATTGTCAATACCATAATTTATGAAGCCAAATGGCAAATATGAAATTTAGGAACATTCACAAGTTCGAGAATAAATCTCCTAGCTCTGACTTCCTACTGCTACACATAAAGCAGTCAATAAAAGACCTTTTTATATGGCAAAACACGAAGCGTGAAAACACAACAGCAATTGATTATATAAAAAAGTTATAGCACTGTCAGGCTTCGTAGCAGACATATTCGGGTAAATAAAAAATAGATTCTAAATAATTGTTTGTTTTTAATGACTAAAGATTGTCAAAAATATGTACATTTGATGATTGAAAATTATAAATGATTGGCATGCTATTTTTTCTTCTTGAATTTCGTTTCAAGAGGATGGTACTAGCATAAGGATGATATATAATATCCAATGACTGACATGCTATTTTTTCTTCTTAAATTTCGTTTCGTCAAGAGGATGGTACTGGCATAAGCATGATACATAGAATTTGGAAAATAAATCTGAGTTGTTAACTTACCACTTGCATTATGATTTAATCAAGTTAAACATTAAATAGCGCCGTAATATTAGTTCTACATGTTAATATCCTGAATTGTGTATGTATATATTGAATATATGTTTATTGTACGGTGTGACTGGGGGATGGCTCCCCGACCCCCACACACCTATGACGGGGAATTAAACGGGTTTCCTGACAGAAACTCAAAAAAAAAAGAAAAAAAAAAAAAAAAAAAAGTTTAGGGTAGGTGGGGATTTCTAGAGAAGCCCGACAAACACAAATGCTGTTAGATGAAATGTGTAGTGTTTTTACTTTAAAGGGACTCATGACAATCTTGAAGTATGTGGAATTAAAAGTTTGCAATTATTAAAAAAAAATAAGAAAAAAAAGAAAAAAGAAAGAGCACTTGTGTTGTATTTGAAGAAGTAGTTTTTTGATAAATTTGAGAAATAACATTTGACAAAGTTGAATTACCTACACTGTAAAATAAGAAACAAATGTTGACACTTAACCCCCTACCCCCTCTGGTTTCATTTGTTATTGCAGTTTTGGACTTTTCATTATATGTTTTTAATTGATGTAGGCCTATATGTCCTAATAGTAGCTACGCCGATGCTAGATCTAATGAATTATACCCACCGGAAACTATATATTCTCAAAACTAAATAATGTGATTAATAATTAATGATGTAACTGTCCATTTAAACAGGTCTATACAATCCTACTATTGACATTTATTTTTCTATATGTTCTTTTCAAAAGTGTACATCTAGGTCGCATGGTCGTAGACGTAATGGAAACATCAAAGGAAATTACGTGTAACTGTCAGCCGCTAATTTACATGCTATTTTCTTTTAAAAGTCTAGAAAGCATACTATCACGTATCACTTCTTTGTCCATTTCTTCACTTAAAGAAATATAAAAAGATCGGACAGGGAAAGTAGCATTCAAGGAGGACAGTTAACCACAAAACACAGAAACAAACACGCAAACAGACAAACATGAAGGCAAAAGTAATATTAAATGCAAACGACATCACAAACACAAAAGGCTTGACAATAGGGCTACCGCCTTGGAACGGTCAGTGGCAAAGTAGGCCACTGGGGGGTTTAAACCGGTTCTAGGGTGCACGTTCATACAAAATGTTTTTTCGTATAGATCGTTTGTATAACACAGCTACCATAATTCAAAGCTAGACGTTAATGTGCCGACAAGGAGTCTGATAATAATAATAATAATAATAAAAGCTTTATTTAAAGAAGGTAACACATTAGAGTTATATAACATACATCATATACATCTTATTTTCAATGTGGCCTTCTGCAAAAAACCATACACGCAACGCACGCACGCACACACACATATACATCTACAAACACTCCATTAGTTAATTTTCTAGAAACAATATTAAAGATCATAAAATAATACAGTATAAGCGGATTCTTACTCAAAATTCAGTTATATGTTTACTTTGTTATATTGTTATCTGAACAATTAATCGTTAAATGATAATACATTACTTTGCAATAAATGTGATCTGTATCTATATTTAAATGAATGTAACGAAGATGATGAACGAATCTGTACAGGCACACTATTCCATACTTGTGCACTTACAAATGTAAAGGATTTTTTTCAAATAATTTGTACGTGGCTTGGGAGTTACTAAATCACTATTTGTAATAGATCAAAGGCTATATATGTTACTGCTGGAAAAGGTTAATAATTTGCGTATGTAATTTAGAGCGAGATTATATTTCGCTTTGTATACTAGAACAGCTATGTGATACTGATATCTATCTGAAACTGATAGCCATTGTAATTCTTTCAGTAGTGATTTGCACCCAGTTTTGTAAGATTTATGCATTATTATTCGCGCTACTCTTACTTGTAGCTTATTTATCTTATTGATGTTGTTCCCCTTAGCCCATATTGGGCAACAATAGTCGACAGGATGTAAGCATTGTAGTACAGCTTCTTCATATCATCCGTCAAGAAATAAACAATTTTCTTTAAAAGTGCAATTTTAGAATTAATTTGGAACTCATTTTTGATATCTTTACATTCCATGATAACGTATTATCAACATAAATTCCGAGTATCTTTTGAACGTTAACATTTTCTATTTACGAATCATTAATGTTTAATTGTAATAGCACATGGTTGTTATTTAGTGCTTTGTGTTTAATATGTGAAGTTATAATCATACATTTAGTTTTAGTGGGATGTAGAGCCATATTATTTTCATCACACCACCTATTTATTGCTTTCAAATTAGCCTGAAGTCGGGTTTGTACTTTAAGGATATCCTGGTCAGCTTCATAT
>JAWPHD010018986.1:0-37586 GCA_037043455.1 Cyrtodaria siliqua
CAACTTAAAATTAAGATAAAATAAGAAACGGAACAAACTTATAATGTGACAGCATTGGAGTTCGCTGTGTTTTCAGTTACTATGAGCTGCCATCTGGCACAATAAAGAATGTACAAAACATTTTGAAAAGTATATTCCCAACTGTTACAGTAAACCAACATAGTAGGAAACTTTCTGTGTTAAATTCTGCCCAACACAACATTTGATACATGTCACTTATTGAATAAATTCCACGATCCCTGTTCTAGTTTGAGTGCTCTATATTGTAAACGTTACATTATAAACATGTTCAAAATGTAGATGCTGTTAGTTTACACAATATTTTGAGAAAAATTATTTGATAAGAATGTTATCTAATATCTAACCACGCAGCCCTCTATGCATATTGCAGGTGACACAAAATTTAGAAAAAACTTTTATTCAACAAGAATTTTATCGGAGATCTAACCAAGCGGCCCACTATGCATATTGCTGGAATGTTACACGTATTTACCACAATGCAACAGTAAAACTGTGTTGGAACTTTGATTCCTACATAAGACTATAATATGTACTACTATAGGCCACAGACCTAATAACATAGGTCTGTGTATAGGCACCAAGTCACTGGCTTCCCAAATACGACCATTCTCACATCTCGCAGTTCGAACAATCACCTAGCAGTACCTCTGATTTACCCCGCGATAAATAGGCATGGCAGTAAAAAATGTATGACATTTGGGTTTAAAAATAAATAATCTCACCACATCAGTTATCAGCTGATTATTGGTCTATATTTTTGCTTCTACTATAGACGAATGCATGGTCTGTGCATGTTCGTTGCACACTCCGCCTCGTTCACCAATCAGCCGCAGGTAACTACCATGTGACCAATGTGATACTCTGGCAAGTAATAGCGGGGTTTGTCACACATACAAAATTCATATTTTAATTGGAGTCGATGTTCCATACATTTTCTGTTTGACATAGTCTGTGCATGTATTTTGTGCTTAAATATTTGTTTATTCTGTAGGCATTATTACATAAATTATTATTTTATTAAATATGGTGCATGGTGTATGACTGGACCAACTTTTTGACTCTTTTTTTCAATAATGGGTTTAATCATAGAGACTTAGACCTCTGAACTGTTATTAGATCTGTGGTTAAAATATTCCTCGTGGTAAAGTTTGAATGTTGGGCAGATGTTTAATTATTTCAATGTAATTTGTTTAAAATAGATTTTCAAATGTGTATTGCAAGATCTTTGAATAGATTTAAAGTTATGTTTGCCACTGGGAACCAATCCAGTTGTAAATATGTTTGCCACTGGGAACCAATCAAGTGATAAATATGTTTGCCACTGGGAACCAATCCAGTGGTAAATATGTTTGCCACTGGGAACCAATCAAGTGGTAAATATGTTTGCCACTGGGAACCAATTCTGTGGTAAATGTGTTTGCCACTGGGAACCAATCCGGTGGTAAACAGTCTCTGTGATGTCATTCATGTCAAAGGTCAGTCTGATGAAAGTGTTTGCTAAAGACCAAAACTATCGCAAGTAAGCGAAATAAAATAGGATTCGATAAAAAATGGTATTCAAATATATTGCAAGATACTTTATTAGGTGTTTAATAAGAAATTGTTTGTGTTTACTGTTTGGGACACTTGTTTCAGCCGAAGGTTTTTCAGAATTTATATGAACAATGTTGACAATACTGATATAAATTATATATCATTTCTAGTGGTAAATAAAAATGGCTTACTTTTTATGATGGGGCTTTTTTTCCATGTAAACTCCATGTTGCAGAAATTTTAAGAAACGATATTTCCTCAGAAACCGCCTGACCAATTTTGACCAAACTTCACGTGGATGATCCTTAGATGAGTGCCATTACCATATATGGTTGAAACCTTAAAAAAAAAATCTTCTCAAGAACCGCTGAACAGATTTCGACAGTTTTTCTTTTAAAATGAACGGCAACGCCTAGACTATCAAATTTGTTCAAATGAAGTCCCCGGGGTCAAAAATGGCAGTGCTCCAGGGGTCCAAAGTTTGTATATTGAGATATTGCATGTTTTTCATAGACTTGTATAGGAAAAAAACTTTTTAAAAATCTACTTCTCTGAAACCACAAGGCACAGAGCTCTCATGTATTCTTATGGTCCTCTTCTAAGTTTGTTCAAATGGTGACCCTGGGGTCAAATTTGGCACCGCCCCGCGGGTCACAATTATAAATAGACATATAGGAAAAAATTCAAAAAAAATCTTCTTCTCTGAAACTACAAGAGCCAGAGATTTAATACTTTGCATTTATTATCATTCTGTGGTCCTTTACCAAGTTTGTTCAAATGGTGACCCAGGGGTCACATTTGGCCCCGCCCCAGGGGTCACATGTTTTACATAGACTTGTATAGGGAAAAATTTAAAAAATCTTCTCTGAAACTACAAGAGCCAGAGGTTTAATATTTCGCATTTACTATAAGCTTATGGTCCTCTACCAAGCATGTTCAAATGGTGATCCTGGGGTCACATTTCCTGGGGTCACATTTGGCCCCGCCCTAGAGGTCAAATGTTTTACAAAGACTTGCATAGGGACATTTTTTTAAAAATCAACTTCTCAGAAACAGCTTGGTCAATTTTGACCAAACTTCACATGGATGATCCTTAGGTGAATGATTTTCAAATTTGTTAAAATTAGGTAAACACGAATCCAAGATGGCCACCATAGAAAAATCTTTAAATTACTTCTTGTACACTGGGAAGCTAAGGCCGTGGGTTCAAATCCCATTGGAGGTAAAAAAAAAAAAAAAAAAAAGAGGTAAAAAAAATGTTTCTTCATTTTTATTACCGTTTCCAGTTTGGATGCATTTTTCCTTTTGTTTAATTTTTCTAAAGTTTGTATGTAAAGGTTTTGCATGTTTTACATAGACTTATATTGGGAAAAACTTAAAAAATCTTCTTCTGAAATTACCAGAGCCAGAGGTTTAATGTTCTGCATTTGCTATAGAATTATGGACCTCTACCAAGCTTGTTCAAATGGTGATCCTGGGGTCACATATGGCCCCGCCCCAGGGGTCACATGTTTTACATAGACTTATATAGGGATAATCTTCAAAAAATTGTCTTCTCAGAAATAGCTTGGTCAATTTTGACCAAACTTCACATGGATGATCCTTAGGTGAATGTTTTTCAAATTTGTTAAGTTAAATGTGACATCCAAGATGGCCACCATAGAAAAATCTTTGAAGTACTTCTTGTTCACTGGGAAGCTAGGGCCGTGGGTTCAAATCCCACTGGAGATATAAAAAAACAAAACTTTTGTTAATTTTTCTAAAGTTTGTATACCGGTATAAAGATTGTGCAAGTTTTACATAGACTTATATAGGGAAAACTTAAAAATATTCTTTTAAATTGTTAACATGGAGTTGTGGGATTGTTAGCATGAAGTTGTTGGTTTAAATTTTGGTTGAGGGTGTTATTGTGTTTTGCATTTGTAAAACGGTATTGAAAGGAATTTAATGATGAAACCCTTTATATAAAGCCATTTTAGCTTGTAGAGCATCCACAGGCCCTCTTGTTCTCTTGTTCCTATTGTTTTATTTCTCAACTGATTTTGAAAAGTAAGGTGTTTTTATTCACCACTTAAAACGCCTGTGTTATTGCTAACGTTACATAAATTATATAGATATTATTTAAATTGCGTCTGAAAAAATCAAAAAATCTTCGGCATAAATCAGCACCCAAACTGGTTATTTTCCAAACTGCTTTATTAGTAATGTTGTTTTTGCCTCGTCACTTTCCTTCTGCCTCTGGCATAACTACATATGCACATTTGTTTGTTGTCATGGAGACCTTCTTTTTTAAAATTGTAATACTTTGTATCTGTTGTATTATGCAACTATAAGATTTCAGTAAAAATAAAAACAAACAACTGAGAGGATGTCATTTGTTATTTATTATCATACTGGCCACCGGGACTGACAATACAAACTCCCCCCCCCCCCCCCAAACACCACACACACACACACACACACCACACATACACACACACACCACACACAACAACCCACACCCATCCTCCAAACCCACATAAATATTCTCCAGTATGGTTCGTTATACACAAGCATAAAGAATGTGTTATCAGCATGTCCATAATTTGACCACAGGGTCACCATTTTAACAGTACCATTAGCTTATGCTGCATGCAAAATATTACAACTCTAGACTGAGCCCATTTTCAGCTCTACTGGCCAAAGGCCAGCAGAGCTTATGGTTGTCCGTCGTCCGTCCGCGTCTGTTAACTTTTGCTTTGTGAACACTAGGGCCTTCATTATTAATCGAATCTTTATGAAACTTTGAACTTTGCCAGTGTCTTTATATCAATGAAAGTTCGGACAAGTTCGAAAACCAGCCGGATCGGATAAATTTCACCGGAGTTATGGCCCTTGTTTTGCTGAAAAATGCCATATTAGGCCTTGTGAACACTCTAGCACCTTTATTTATTATTTGATCTTTACCAAACTTGCACATATTTTTAATATCAATGAAAGCTCGGACAAGTCAGATCGGACCAGAAACAGTGGAGTTATGGCCCTTGATTTAGTTAAAAATGCTAGCTATATTTTGCCTCGTCAATTCGATAGGGCCTTCATCTTTCATCTGATCTTTACGAAACTTTACCTGATTGTTTATATTAATAACAGCTCAAGACAATATAGAAAACCAGCCATATCGGACCTGTAACAGATGAGTTATGGCCCTTGATTTAGTTAAAAATGCTATATTTTGCCTCGTTAGGATGATAGGGCCTTCATTTTTCATGCGATCTTGATGACTTTATGAAACTTCACTAGATTGTTAATATCAATGAAAGCTTGGTCAAGTTCGAAAACCAGCCAGATCGGACCAGTAACAGTGGAGTTATGGCCCTTGATTTAGTTAAAAATCCTATATTTTGCCTTGTTAAGACGATAGGGCCTTCATTTTTCATCCGATCTTTAAGAAACTTAACCAGATTGAAAATATCAATGAAAGCTTGGACAAGTTCGAAAACCATCCAGATTGGACCATTTACATCGGAGTCATGGCCCTTGATTTTCTGAATTATGCTATATCTTGGCCTCATTAAGACGAAAGGGCCTTCATTTGGCCGGATTTCATTGAAACTTTGCAGGGATGATCAGTACCAAGCCTAGTTGTACATAGTCGCTGTGTTCCAGTTGAATGATTTTGGCGGAGGTATAGCCCTTTAAAGGTTTTAATACACATACTTTGTTCTGACTAGTTCTCCTGAACCCCTGGCCGGATTAAACGAAACTTTTTAGGGATGATCGATTCTATGTCTAGTTGTGCAAATCATCGCCGTGTTCCGGTTGAATGATTTTTGGCAGAGTTATGGCCCTTTAAAGGTTTTAATACACAAACTTTGTTCTGACTAGTTCTCCCGAACCCCTGGCCGGATTTAAACGAAGCTTTTTAGGGATGATCAATTCCATGTCTAGTTGAGCAAATCATTGCCATATTCCGGTTGAATGATTTTTTGGCAGAAGTATGGCCCTTTAAAGGTTTTAATACACAAAGTTTGATCTGCTTCTCCTGAACTCCTCGCCAGTTTGCAGAGATGATCAGCACCAAGCCTAGTTGTGCATGTCATCGTCACATTCCGGTTTACAGAGATTTGGCAGAGTTATGGCCCTTTAAATGATTTTGATACCACATTTTTTCCGGGATAGTTCTCCTGAACCCCTGGCTGGATATACACGAAACTTGACAAGGATGATCACTATCAAGCCTAGTTGTGCATACCATCGCCATATTTTGGTTGAATGATTTTTGGCAGAGTTGTGACCCTTTAAATGTTTTAATACACAAACTTTGTCCCGATAAGTCTCTTCTGAACTCTTTGCCAGTTCTCAGCGAATCTTGGCGAGGATGATCAGTACTAAGCCTAGTTACACCTGTCATTGCCATGTTCTGGTTGAATTAATTTTGGCAGAGTTATGAGCCCTTAAAGGTTTTAATACACTTATTTTGTCTAGACTAGTTCTCCTGAACCTCTGGCTGGATTTCAACGAAACTTTGCAGGGATGATCAGTACCAAGCCTAGTTGCGTATATCATCACCATTGAACAATATTTGAAAGAGTTTTGGCAGAGTTATGGGCCCTTAAAGGTTTTAATACACTAATTTTGTCTAGACTAGTTCTCCTGAACCTCTGGCTGGATTACAACGAAACTTTGCAGGGATGATCAGTACTAAGCCTAGTTACACCTGTCATTGCCATGTTCTGGTTGAATTAATTTTGGCAGAGTTATGAGCCCTTAAAGGTTTTAATACACTAATTTTGTCTAGACTAGTTCTCCTGGATTTCAACGAACCTTTGCAGGGATGATCAGTACCAAGCCTAGTTGCATATGTCATCAACATGTTCCGGTTGAATGATTTTTGAAAGACTTATGGCCCCTTATACATAAACTTTATCTTGAGCCAGTAGAGCGTCCACATGCCCTCTTGGGCCTCTTGTTTGAATTTGTGAATGTTAGCGGCATTTTTTAGTAAAAGAGGCATCTTAGTGTTTTTGTATTAATTTGGGTATGCTGAGTTCGATTATGGTGGATACCAAGCTGAAATTTGACAGTAAAGGCAATTTTTGGGACATTTCATTGTTTTTTGATAATTTTACTGGGAATTTTTAAAATAAACATTTTACACAAAAAGTCATGTTCTCAAATTTTTCCACATATTTTAACTTCGTCTACGTTGACTTATCATAGGAATTTTATTTCAAGCTAAATTTTAACAGGAACTGCAATTTTTGGGACATTTTATCATCTTTTGATGATTTTACTGGGAATGTTTGGAATACTATTTTTAAAATGAACATTTTACACCAGTTATCAATTTTCTCTACATATTTTGACTTCATGTACATTGTCTTACCATTGGTATAATATTTCAAGCTGAATTTTGACAGGAAATAGAATTTGTGGGTCATTTCATTGTTTTAAGCTCTACTGGCCAAAGGCCAGCATAGCCTATGGGATGCCGAGTTGTCCGTCATACGTCAGATGTGCGTCTGTCGTTAACTTTTGTTTCGTTAAGATGACAGGGCCTTCATTTTTCATCTGATCTTTACCAAACTTTACCAGATTGTTAATGTCAATGACAGCTCGGACAAGTTCGAAAACCAGCCAAATCAGACCAGTAACAGCGGAGTTATGGCCCTTGATTTAGTTAAAGATGCTATATTTTGCCTCGTTAAACGATAGGGCCTTCATTTTTCATCTGATCTTTACCAAACTTTAACAGACTGTTAATGTCAATGAAAGCTCGGACAAGTTTGAAAACCAGCCATATCGGACTAGTAACAGCGGAGTTATGGCCCTTGATTTAGTTAAAAATGCTATATTTTGCCTCGTTAAGATGATAGGGCCTTCATTTTTAGCTCTACTGGCCAAAGACCAGCAGAGCTTATGGGATGGCGAGTTGTCCGTCGTCCGTCCGTCCGTCTTCCGTCATTATATTTTGTCTCGTTAAGACAATGGGGCCTTCATTTTTCATCCGATCTTTACCAAACTTTAACAGGTTGTAAATGTCAATGATAGCTCGGACAAGTTCGAAAACCAGCGAGATCAGACCAGTAACAGCGGAGTTATGGCCCTTGATTTAGTTAAAAATGCTATATTGCTATATTTTGCCTCGTTGAGACGATAGGGCCTTCATTTTTCATCCTATCTTTACCAAACTTTACCACGTTGCTATATCAATGAAAGCTCGGACAAGTTCGAAAACCAGCCATATCGGACTAGTAACAGCGGAGTTATGGCCCTTGATTTAGGTAAAAATTCTATATTTTGCCTCGTTTAGACGATAGGGGCTTCATTGTTCATCCGATCTTTACCAAACTTTATCAGATTGTTAATGTCATTGAAAGCTCAGACAAGTTCGAAAACCAGCCATATCGGACAAGTAACAACGGAGTTATGGCCCTTGAAGTTCAAAATGCTATATTTTGCCTCAAGACGTTTTTCATCCGATCTTTACCAAACATTACCAGATTGTTAATATCAATGAAAGCTTGGACAAGTTCGAAAAACAACCATATAGGGTCAGCAACAGCGGAGTTATGGCCCTTGATTTAGTAAAAAATTCTATATTTTGCCTCTTTAATATGATAGGGTCTTCATTTTACATCCGATCTTTACCAAACTTTACCAGATTGTTACTATCAATGAGTCTGACAAGTTTGAAAACCAGCCAGATTGGACCATTTACACCGGAGTTATGGCCCTTGATTTTCTGAAATATGCTATATTTTGGCCTCATTAAGAAGAAAGGGCCTTCGTTTGGCCAGATTTCATTGAAATTTTTCAGGGATGATCAGTACCAAGCCTAATTGTACATATCGTCACTGTGTTCCGGTTGAATGATTTTGAGTTATGTCCCTTTAAAGGTTTTAATACACAAACTTTGTCCTGACTAGTTCTCCTGAACCCTGGCCGGATTTAAACGAAACGTTTTAGTGATGATCAGTTCCAGGTCTAGTTGTGCAAATCTTTGCCGTGTTCCGGTTGAATGATTTTTGGCAGAGTTATGGTCATTTAAAGGTTTTAATACACAAACTTTGTCTGGACAATTCTCCTGAACATCTCCCCACATTTCAAGGAAACTTTAAAGGGATGATCAGCACCAAGCTTAGTTGTGCATATCATCGTCGCATTCCGGTTAACAGATTTTTGGTAGAGTTATGGCCCTTTAAAGGTTTTTAATACACAAACATTTTCCGGGCTAGTTCTCCTGAACTAGCCCGGCTGGATTTTAATGAAACTTGATAAGAATGATCAGTATCAAGCCTAGTTGTGCATATCAGCGCCATATTCGGGTTGAATAATTTTTGGCAGAGTTTTGGCCCTTTAAAGGTTTTAATAGAGAAACGTTGTCCTGATTAGTCTGTTCTGAACTCCTTGCTGGATTTCAACGAATCTTGATGGGGATATGATCAGTACCAAGTCTAGTTGCACCTGTCATTGCCGTGTTCTGGTTGAATGAATTTTGGCAGAGTTATGACTCCTTAAAGGTTTTAATACACTAACTTTTGAACAGACTAGTTCTCCTGAACCTCTGGCTGGATTTCAAAGAAACTTGTCAGGGACAATCAGTACCAAGCCTAGTTGCGTATCTCATCACCATTGAACAATATTTGAAAGAGTTATGACCCCTTGTGCATAAACTTTATCTTTAGCCAGTAGAGCGTCCACAGGCCCTCTTGGGCCTCTTGTTTAGAGCATGCAATAGGAAACACACCTATTTTTTTACCAATGATAAGTTGATAACATTACGATGTTTATTTAATGTGCACATTTACATGATTATGAGTTATTTCCCCGTTTTTGATGGGTAAGCCCATTGTGTCATTGCTACATCACCTCTTAAGAAATTTACAAATATTTATCTTTTAAAAATATAATATGTGTCCTTTATAATCGATGATGAATGAAGCCCGGAATATTAAGAATAATAGTAAATCATGTTTTAAATCTGAAACATCGAACGTTGCTAATATAGGTCAAAATAAGCCATGGTATGACAGTGATTTATTTTGGTTATTTTTAAAAAACGTCATATTTTCCCAATCCAAAGTCATATTTTCCCAATCAAAAGGTTCAATAAAAATATTAAATTTACACTGTAAGTATTGGTAAAGAGCTTTCCGTAAGCGTATTACATTTTAGTTTTCGCGAAAACCGATATTATCGTACTATCCGGTTGGGGTAAAAGCCGTACTGCACCTTGATAAAAATAATCAAGAGCTGAATAGCTAGTTCATTATCTAGAACATTGAACGCCTTTACCCCCAGGTAAGCATTCGTTGAATCTCCTCACAGTCATATTCCTGTTGACTCTCCTCAGAGTAAGGGGTGGAGCATAAAATGGGCGGAGCTGACCAACGCGGCTTTGGTGTTTTTTTCATGTTGGAATGAGAACCGCAATGACAGCATATGCATAACATGTTAATCAATCCACTTGAGTTTATATACTACAAACAAATAAAAATATATGTTGAAAGGGGGATCCTTTGGAAGCAAAGAACGCACCTAAGTAGTAGACATAGGCTCGTTTTTAATGGAGTCCTTTGTATGAAAGATGATAAATAGCAGTTTATTTTTTAATTTCGATCAATTTTACGCAGTATAATAGTAAGGTTACTCACTACGTTTCTATCGTCGAGAAACGACGGGTTATTTTACTTGCGTCATGCAGCGTCTCCGTCGGCGCTGGTTAACTCTTTTTTATTGGTAAGCTCATATCTCAAAAACTGCTTGACATAATGCAGTGGAACTTCATACATGTATTTGCGATAAATAGATCACATGCCACGCGCAAGCTATATAACTCTGCAACCTCCGTGTATTTTAACAAAGTTATGGTCCTTTTTATAATTAGTCAAAATGTTTTAAATATCAGTATTAGTAACCTTATAACCTGTTTAACCACTGGACCGATTGGAATGAAATGTCACAAATGTGTTCGGTATCAATAAATAGTATGACATGCGCGAGTCACTTACTTCTGCAACATATTTTGGAACAGTTATGCCCCCAGTATAACTTGGACATAATGCGTAGTAACCTAATATATTCTTAACCACAGCACATATTTGAATGAAACTTCACACATGTATTCGGCTTCAATGAAATATATGCCACACACAATTCATGTAACGCCGAAACCAATTTTGGCAAAGTTATGCCCTTTTTAACATAGATTTATATATCTATACTCCTGGTATATATCAGAATTTCCTCAGAGTCAGGTTATATAAAACCATCCATCTCCAGGGTATATATCGGACTCTCTTCAGAGAGTCGGGTTGTATAATACCATCCATCTTCAGTGTCTATACTATGTCCATTTATATATCTATACTCTTGATGTATATCGGACTCTCCTCAGAGTCAGGTTACATAAACCTAACATCTTCAGTGTCTATACTCTGTCCATTTATATATCTATACTCCTGATATATATCGGACTCTCCTCAGAGTCAGGTTACATAAACCTAACATCTTCAGTGTCTATACTCTGTCCATTTATATATCTATACTCCTGATATATATCGGACTCTCCTCAGAGTCAGGTTAAAATATGTATATGTGCGTACAGGGAGTAAGTGTAAGAAGTGGGTCCCAAAGGGGTTTTGCGTGAAAACGTGATCGGGGTGTTTTTAAAAACGTGACACGTGAAACAAACAATATTTTTGCGTGATTGCGTGAAAATTATATCAGCGTGATCCGTGATTTTGGTCTTGGTAAAACGTGATCGCGTGATATGGTGACGTGAAATGTGAATTTTTAGTCCTTTTCAGTCTTTTTAGTGTCCCTCCTCCTCCCCCGAGAGCTGAACTTTCGTACTTGCGCGAACATCTGGCACGGGGAATCCCCGGGGACACTACAATCAGCCGAGTCGTGTATCAGATACAGTATAGGCAGTATGCCGACAGTTTCACTGACATAGCTCACTACATTACAAGTAGCACTGGTCGGCCTGGAACTAGTCTAATACCGTTTGCTGACAAAAGTGGTCTCTCTTGACTGGATTCCAAATCTATTACTATTTGTATGATTGTCTCGGTAGTACAACATAATATCGCTAGGTGCGCCCAGATCTAATAGCGCGCGAGAATCGTATCTGCTTGTTTATTGACTTCATACCATTGCAGAATGGCAGAAGCTATTCCTCCGTTTGAGTTTATTGTTTGTATTTTTGTTAAAGGGGTCAATTTGAAAGCCTCAGAATACATCTGACGGCTCAAGTTTGTGTGTGATTGTGTATGGTTTTTTTTTGTGTTTTTTTGTTGTTGTTGCAACCCACACATTGTACTAGAGAAGCTCGAGCCTATAGCGCTTCACGTCTGCTCATCCACATTTAACGTGAAATGTGAAAGTTCTGCTATTTTCACGTGAAGACGTGATCCTTGTTTTTATTTTACGTGATCACACCCTCCCTTTGGGACCCCCTAAGTATACGTATACTTACTCGATAAGCGTTCGTTAACTCCCTTCAGAGTAAGGGGTGGCGCATAAAATGGGCGGAGCTGACTGATATTGAAACACGGAGTTTATATACTACAAACAAATAAGAAGAATATGATGAAAATGGGATCCTTTGGATGAAAAGAACGCACCTAAGTAATTAGTAGACATAGGCTTGTTTTTCATTCTCTTGTTTATGAAAGATTATGATAAATAACAGTTTATTTTTTATTTTATATAAAACCTAACATCTCAAGTCAATACTCTATATATTAATATATCTATACTCCTGGTATATATCCACGTGTATATATCGGACTCTCCTCAGAGTCAGGTTATATATAAAAAAAACACAACACTAACATCTCCAGTGTTTGTCATCTGTACATTTATGTATTTACACTCCTGATACATATTGGACTCTTCCCAGACTCAGGTTATATACAACCTAAGATCCCAAGTCAATAATCTATATATTAATATATCTATACTCCTGGTATATATCGGACTCTCCTCATAGTCAGGTTATATAAATCCTAACATCTCCAGATATAAAACATAACATTTCAAGCATCTATACTCTATATACTTATATATCTATACTCCTGGTATATATCATACTCTCCTCTGAGTCGGGTTACATAAAACCTAACATCTCCATTGTCTATAATCTATACATGCATGCATATATACTCCTGATATACATGTATATCGGACTCTTCTTAATCCATCCAACTCCAGGGTCTTTAATCTGTACATGTATGCGTTTATACTCTTGATATATGTCGGACAAAACATGACATCTCCAGTGGCTATACTCTATATACTTATATATCTTACTCCTGGTATATATCGGACTCTCCTCAGAGTCAGGTTATATAAATCCTAACATCTCCGGATATAAAACATAACATCTCCAGCATCTATACTCTATATACTTATATATCTATACTCCTGATATATATTGGACTCTCCTCAGAGTCAGGTTATATAAATCCTAACATCTCCAGTGTCTATACTCTATATATTTATATATCTATACTATCTCCAGTGTCTATACTCTATATATTTATATATCTATACTCCTGATATATATCGGACTCTCCTCAGAGTCAGGTTATACAAAACATAACATCTCCAGTGTCTATATTCTATATATTTATATATCTATACTATCTCCAGTGTCTATACTCTATATATTTATATATCTATACTCCTGATATATATCGGACTCTCCTCAGAGTCAGGTTATACAAAACCTAACATCTCCATTGTCTATAATCTATACATTCATGCTCCTGATATACATGTATATTGGACTCTTCTCAATCCATTCAACACCAGAGTCTTTAATCTAGACATATATACATTTATACTCCTGATATATACCGGACTCTCCTCAGTGTCAGATTATACAAAACATAACATCTCCAATGTCTATACTCTATATATTTATATATCTATACTCCTGATATAAATCGGACTCCCCTCAAAGTCAGGTTATACAAAACATAACATCTCCAGTGTCTATACTCTATATATTTATATATCTATACTCCTGATATAAATCGGACTCTCCTCAAAGTCAGGTTATACAAAACATAACATCTCCAGTGTCTATACTCTATATATTTATATATCTATACTCCTGATATATATCGGACTCTCCTCAAAGTCAGGTTATACAAAACATAACATCTCCAGTGTCTATACTCTGTATATTTATATACTCTTGATATATATCGGACTCTCCTCAGAGTCAGGTTATATAAAACATAACATCTCCAGTGTCTATACTCTATATGTTTATACATGTATATCTATACTCCTGATATATATCGGACTCTCCTCACAGTCAGGTTATACAAAACATAACATCTCCAGTGTCTATACTCTATATGTTTATATATCTATACTCCTGATATATATCGGACTCTCCTCACTCTATATATTTATATATCTATACTACTGATATATATCGGACTCTCCTCAGAGTCAGGTTACATAAAACCTAACTTCAGTGTGTATAGTCTGTACATTTATATATCTATTCTTCTGATATTCCATAACACCTAACAACTCCAATATCTATAATATATACAGTTATATATCTATACTCCTGATATAAATCGGACTCTTCCCAGAGACAGGTTATATAAGTACATCCATCTTCAGGGTCTATAATCAATGTACAGTTATATATCTATACTCCTGATATATCTCGGACTCGACTCGGAGTCATCGGATTCTACTCAGAGTCGGGTTATATAAAAACTAACATCTCCATTGTTTATAATTTATACATTTAAATATCTATACTCCTGATATATACCGGCCTCTTCTCAGAACCAGGTTACATAAAACCTAACAATCCCAGTGTCTATAATCTCTACATTTATCCATCTTCAGGGTCTATAATCTATACGTGTATGTATCAATACCTTTGATATATATATTGGACTCTCCTCAGAGTCAGGCTATATACAGTCAACCATCTCCAAGGTCTATATGTATCAATAACTTTGATATATATTGGACTCTCCTCAGAGTCATGTCATATAAAACTTTCCATCTCCAGGGTCTATAACCTATACATTATGTATCAATAACGTTGTTATATATCGGACTCTCCTCAGAGTCATGTCATATAAAACTTTCCATCTCCAGGGTATATAACCTATACATTATGTATCAATAACGTTGATATATATTGGACTCTCCTCAGAGTCAGGTCATATACAAACAACCATCTCCAGGGTCTATAACCTATACATTATGTATCAATAACTTTGATATATATTGGACTCTCCTCAGAGTCAGGTTACATAAAACCTAACATCTCCGGTGTCTATAATCTATATATTTAAATATCTATCCCCTTATATATATCGGACTCTCAGCAGAGTTCGGTTACATAAAACCTAACATCTCCAGGGTCTATAATCTATACATTTATGTATACGCCTGATATATATCAGACTCTCCTCAGAGTCAGGTTATATAAAAACCATCCACATCCAGTGTCTATAATCTGTACATTTATGTTTCTATACCTTTGATATATACTGGAATAAATGTAGAGATTACAGACATGAGATGGGTAGTTTTATACAACCTGACTCAGAGTAGAGGTCACTATATATCAAGGTATTGATACATACACTATAGAGTATGGCTGGGTTTATATAATTTGACTTTGAGGAGAGTTCAATATATATCAAAAGTATTGACACATGATGTATATGTTACATCATCCTAGAGATGGATGGTTTTATAACCCGACTCTGCGGAGAGTCCAGTATATATCAAAGGTATTGATACATACTGTATAGGTTATATACCCTGGAAAAGGATGGTTTTATAATATGAGTAGAGTCCAATATATATATATATAATATAGGGAGTATATATGCGTGCATGTATAGATTATAGTTCATTTCTTTATTTAAGCCAAATGTGGCCCATGAACATGTTTACATAATATACATAGCTATACATAGTTGTCACTGGTGAGATGAGGAAGAACCTAATGTATTTATATAGCAGGTGATAGTATGTAACAAACTACATGAATGTTAGTATTTCTCTCTTTCCATCACATGCAACAACTCATTCATTTACTTAGGTCTCTTATCCATTCAGTTTTAGTCAACATACACATACAGACATGTTTATGCAATGTATGTATGCCCGTTGACTTAGTGATATATATATCTATCCATACGTTAAAGCGCGTGCGTGATGTATTTTTTTAAAATATATACTCCTATATAGTCTTGAATTAATCAATGCAATCTCCGTTTGAAAATATGCTTTCCGCCAGCTGCTATGTCCATCCTACTATATGTGGTATAATTATCATTTAAAGAGGAACATCCCTTTTTTAAATGTAAGATCTACTCGAAAATGATTATACTATTAAATATATATCAAAAATAACATATTTTTGGCGGGAGTTGTTGCCCTTTAAATGTTTTAATAAACTTTCTTCAGACTAGTTCTCCTGAACCCCTGGCAGATTTCAACGAAACTTGGCAAGGATGATCAGTATCAAGCCTAGTTGTGCATATCGTCGCCGTGTTCCAGCTGAATGATTTTTGGCGGAGTTATGGCCAGTTAAAGGTTTTAATACACAACCGTTGTCCAGACTAGTCTCTTCTGAACTCAGTTTCGATAAATCTTCTTGACCAACTCTGCTGAAAGCGGTACAATTATTATTTAAAGACGTTATAATATTATTTTTATATAGAAATAACTACCCAATAATGATGATACTATTAAGATAATAATAATAATAATAATAATAATAATAATATTAATAATAAGACCAGAGACAATAAACTTAAATCACTGGACTGACATGTTTAAATCATCAAAACAATCTCCGTTCCGGTAATTCATATCTCAGTTTCGGTCCGTTTCGTTAAATCAACTCCATTCCGGTAAATCGTATAGCGTTAGCTCCTCCCATCAATTGGGTACCGCCTCTGACTTTGAGGAGAGTCCGATTATCTGACCGTGAGGAGAGTCAGCGAACGTTTACCTTTACCCCCACCTTGTTGTCGCGCGCAGTTACCAACTATCCAATGTGCGAGACGCATTTATATTTTGTCACCAGAATCAATCGAACGCTTTATCGTAGCATAGTACTTATACAATACGATTACGAAAGGCGTTCTTTAACCAAGATTTGCTCCGATATCAACAATCAACATGTCGCATAATTCAAAATAGTATGTATAAAAGGTTAAAAAGAATGACGCAAAGGGCTTGCAGAGCATTAGCTATGTGTTCAAAAAGTTGAATCAGATCACGGGTGATGACGAACAGACTTCGTTACTGTAGTTACTGAAAGTGAAATTACCCCACCTACCCAGTCTGACCTACCCAACCTTCGAGCGTGACGAGTGAATCTCTTGTCGAGTGTCCTACTCATACGAGTTTAACTGAATCGTGCGATCCTCTTGGGCCGTCTTTTCTCAAGTCAAAGGGGTATGAAGAGAATATACCACATGGATAAGGACCTCACAGAGGCAGACATGGAAGCGCTTGTGGACATGTTTAAAGGACAAAAAAAACAACTGTCTTTTTAAATGAATAAATTATAGTAGTAAAAACAAGTTCTGAACAATAAAACCTTCAGAGTTTTTTTTTTTTATCTAGACCATACTGATTATCGAATTTAATTTTTTTCCCAATTTAACAAAAATGCCGCTAAATTAGTTTAATCAAACTTTTTTTTTTTAAATGAACATGTTGTCAATACTTTTGTGTTTTGACTCCATTTTGGCCATACGAAAAGGACTTTTCGCCTAAGAAAAGGAGTCATAAAATCAATATCTAAAGCTAAATACGTGTTGTTTTTATATATTAACAAATAAATTAATAGAATATGTTTGCATTGAAAAAAAATAGTTAAATCGAACTTTAAATGAATTTATTGTCAATACTTTAATATATTATGACTCTCTTTGTACCATACGAAACTATTATCTCCCTTGAATCGCATGCCCTACAGATGAAAGAGGTAGATTAAAAAAAACAAGTCCGCTTTGTTACATTTTGTTTATCTCTATGCCACGAACAAAACATTACAATGGGACCCTATGGAAAATTAATTGTGGTGTGAGACGAAAAGGACTTTCCTTCTGCGACTATGTCGTCATGCTAAAGCTGTTCGACTTTTATACCTACTTATTCTCTACATATATAGTATACGTTGATCTGTCAAAATTTGACAATCATTAACGGAGAACGACTTTGCATCGCGGTTATTTATAATGTGAGCACAAGATAAAATAAGAGTTAAGAGAAGCAAGTACAGGATGAACTAGAATAAAGAATAAAGACAATAATAGACGTAAAAATTCTGTCATCCACAAACAAGACAAAAAAATAATTTAACATTTGGTTTCATTTTTTTTTCTTCAATATTCTATTAATCTGTTTCTTAATATTTAAACATCTCTATATATTTTCAATATTCTATTAATTTGTTTCTTATTATTTAGTGTTTGCCCTACTTTTTCCTCCAATCAGACGGTGAGGAATTAAAAAAAAATGGCGAACTTATTCTTGTAAATTTCTAACGATCACCAATTTTAACCATTTAATCATTAAGTAATCGCTTCCTAATTGGCACGCGCTTGTTTTTGCGCGAACGTGTTAAGACGCGTGGTTTCGTAGAAGCGCGGGGGAAAAGTAGGGCAAACACTAAGTCAGTTAGAGGCTAAGAAGTGAAATTTTAACAATTAAGAAACCCCGGTCAGTTGCTGCACTCCTTCCCTTAGGGTTTCTAACTAATACATAAACAGAATTTGTATTACACTTTAAGATATTGATTCGTTGACTTCGTTTCGTAGTCGAAAAATCCTTTTCGTATGGTATAAGGAATGTCAAAACACAAAAGTATTGACAACAAATTCATTTAAAGTTCGATTTTAACTATTTTTTTCAATGCAAACGTATTCTATTAATCTATTTGTTAATATATAAAAACAATTTGTATTAAGCTATACTGATTTTATGACCCCTTTTCGTATACGGAACGTCCTTTTCGTATGGTTAGAATGGAGTCAAAACACAAAAGTATAGACCAAAAATTAATTTGAAGTTTGATTTAACTATTTTTTTACTGCAAACATATTTCATTAGTCTGTTTCTAAATATATAAAATTATTTGCGTAATGCTTCATGGCTCCTTTTCGTAGCGGAAGCTCCTTTTCACGAAAAGGAGTCTCTTTTCGCACTTTAGGCCTACCAAATTTTAGAGGTAGGTATAAAACGCGGACTAATGCACTAGCGGACTGCGGACCAGTATGGTATAAAATGCGGACTGGTATTTTGCGGACCATGTACATAGATGGGACAAATAATACAAAGATTTTGGTCAGCAAAAATTAAAGTTAGACGTTCTTGAAACAAAATAAGTCTTGTGGTGTATGGTAATGGTCATTTGAAAATAGATTTGCATGCACATAATTCGTCAAATGCCAGTTGTAATTTAGGTTCAATTGATGTTTAAAGCAAAATAATTTACAAAAGTGAAGTTTTTTCGCGCTATGATTTAGTAACAATGATTGTTAGAATGTAATAAGTGACGAAAAAAGAACTATAATCCCTGTTTTAATTAAAGCTAATTATGAGAATGTTCAACTCCTGTTTTGAAAAGTAAGTTTTGTAAGTTTCCCGGAATATCAGATATGAAAAATCAGTGATGGAATTGATATTGTGATATTTCGGACAGCACCTTCATTTGATACTATGATAAGTAGTTGTCAGCAACTATTAATAATTTTGGTTACTAGTATATTAGCAATATTATTTTCTTCTGGCATGATTTTTTCGAATAGTTGTACTTTATGTCAACGTAGTTGATTTTTTTTAAAACATTGGATAACTCGATTTTATATCGTTGTTTTTAATGACATTTCTGAATAACAAATATACATAGAACATGAACATTAATTGTGTCTGAAATAAAAAAAAATAATATTTAAAAAGAAACAAATTATTGCAAAAAAAATGCAAATTACTGTGTATGCCTCTCTACCGAATCATATCATATATTAATGTTTCAAACGGACAATGATTGACACCTGTATGTGTTTATTAATGACACGATTATTTGATAATCTTAAACGCCGCTGGCAATACTATAGCCTTGTTTATTTAAGAAACACGCCACTTATTGAATTCTGTTTATGTTTTTGTCTCCTGTTTTTTTATGATAGCTGATTAGATTATCTAAGGCCGCTGGCAATAATACGAAAGTGTATAATTCTTATTGTAAATGGTGATTACAATTGAAATATGTCAAACAAGTAAATAATTAATGTTGCGACATTGCGAGATTGCAATAAAATACAAGTTTTGAGAAACATGGTTTTAGTATCAGTACAAACTGCAAAAATTCCAAAAAACAATTTTAATGTTTACAACATTTAATGATCAAGCTCCTGCTTGTCTTAAAAATATGTTTACTCTTACTTCAAATGTACATGTATAGAGTAAAATACACAAAACATAACACTATTATTTATTGTGTTCGTATTTACACAGACATATTAATATTATTAGGTCTGTGGTATTTATTGAAGCATTCACAGATATATAAGTGTCAAATCAAATTGTAATATAAACTTTGTAATCAATTAACATAATTTAATACAGAACAATTTTTAATATTGTATTCGTACTTACTTAGACCATTACAAGACTATAATAGTTTACAGAATTTAAAACATGAACAGATTTGTTCACGGCATCAGGGAGTACGTACTCCCTGACGGCATTAACAGTCCGAAAATCACATTTTTTTGTAAAAAATAATAAAAAAATATATATCAGTTGAACCTAATTACAAGTGGCAATTGACGAATTATTTTCATGCAAATCTATTTTCAAATGTAATATTTGCTGATCAAAATCTTTGTATTATTTGTCCTATCTATGTACATGGTCCGCAAAATACTAGTCCGCATTTTATACCATACTGGTCCGCAGTTCGCTAGTCCGCGTGTGTTAGTCCGCATTTTATACCTACCCCAATTTGGGCGCTCTGCGCACAACGCTTTTGGAAAAATACAGGCCGGCTTAGCGTGACTCAAATTCAAACTATTCGCGGAAAGCAAACGGGCAATCTATCAGCATGGGAGTAACGAAAGAAACTATCAAAGAAGGAGACGGTACATGATATGTTTGTTTGTTATCCCGGTGCCATAATGTATCTTGCTTTATTACCCCTTCCTTGCCCTTATCAACTGTGTACTCGCCCTTGGCTTGGAACAGAATCGCCTTCATAGTTGTGCTTAACGCTGGTGCTCAAAGGCGGTCGGCATGGTGTCGAGATGGTGTTCAAATGGTTTGGTATAGAAACCCCAAATATCGAAACCCATGTTAGTTGTTACTAAGTACACATATAGACAATGAAGGGGTCCGGCTTCCAAAATGCCATTCTGTGCAGAGAACATGTGTAACTGGCCAGAAAATAAAGGTAGCAATGCAAAACACGATAGGTGGCGCCGTGTAAGCTCTAGTTAGAATTTAGGAATATTCCAACCTGGAGATGGGTACGTCAAATTACGCACCTTTTAAGTGCTAAGACACTAAAAAGTGGAACTTTTTATGTTGAATATAGGAAGAAAACACTGCATACATTACTTAATTGAACTCGTGGCTTTTGTTATTTATTGGTAGATGAAAAATAAATGGAAGCGAAGTGCGGTTTCTGAAAGTTTAATTCATAATTTTGCATTGCAGAGATGTTGAGATTTTATTTTCAGTAGGTGATAAAATCTGTGTTACTCGGTTTTTATCCTTAGGTTCTATAGTAAAATAAAAATCTTTGGCAGAGTAAAAAGATGATAATTTTCACGATTTTGATTTTAAAAGATACATATATTGAATCAGTTTGCATGAATGTCCATGAAATTGGCAGGCTTTTAAAATAATCACACTGTAGATACCTTAATTTTAACAGTAAACTTGGTTGAACATCAAGGATAAAGACCGAGTTTATCACCTACCAGAATGTATTGGTTATGTCTTATTTCTGGTCACTGATTGGTCAGTTTTTTTGATGATGCTCTATCAAAATTATGAATATTAAATCGGATGATTACGCTCTAGTTAATGTACAAATAAAGTACTTAAATAATTAGTCTTCAATTTATTTTATATTTAATCTCACAAAAATGACGTACTCATCATCATGGTGTATTTGCACATGGAAGTGAATACTAGACAAATTAGTTGCATAACTTAGCGATATGCGCATGTCATGGGTTTTCGTGATTTCAAAACAATCACGAAACCTTTTTCTCAAGTTCTGAACTTCCGCTTTTGATAAATAAGGTTACTGCTACTACTTCTTAAACAATTCCTAGGGAAAACCCAATTCATACACTAAGTTCCATACACTAAATGCCAAGCAATTTTTTTGGGTGGTCTTCAAAAATAATGGGATTGTGTGTGTGTGATGCTTGGTGGGGTGGTAGGGGTGAATAAAATTAGTTTGTATACTGTCACTTTTATCATTTTATGATTGAAGTAACACAAATATGTAATAGACACAAAGAAGAACTCTTGATTTTTTTATATGAATAAATACAATGTATTAACTAATACAATTAAATACATTCTCCCTTCCTTTTTCAACTAAATATAATGGTCCAAATTATGCGGCGGTCCATCCCGTTTAACACGAATAATCGTAAAGCGCCAATTTTAGGGCAATTAAGTGTTCTTAAATGTGGGGCAAGTGACATTATGGGCAGGGCAAGTGACTTTTGAAAATCCACTTGTCCTGGGCAAGTGGATTTTCAAAATATTTCCAGAACACTGATTGGCCACAGTTTTGAAAAAAAACACGACCAATTTTGAATTGTGAAATAGCCAAATTTCGGCCCCTGTTATTGAAGGCGGAAAATATAAAATGAGGTGGATGGAAACACATGCTGTTCACTGGAAGTGAACAATTTGAGGCCATCCAGTGTTCTCCCCAGGAATTTGTCAAGGCATGTCGCTTTTATCATAGAAAATATGCCTTATTCCTGACCCCTATATGTATGGGCAGTTTGTTAGACACTTGCTTTATATAAGAAATAGGCTAGTGATTCCATACTTTGTTGTTTTTAGCTCTACTGGCTGAAGGCCAGCAGAGCTTATGGGATGGCGAGTTGTCCGTCGTCCGTCTGTTAACTTTTGCCTTGTGAACACTCTAGGGCCTTCATTATTTATCGAATCTTTACGTAACTTTGCCAGTGTCTTTATATCAATGAAAGCTCGGACAAGTTCGAAAACCAGCCGGATCGGAATAATTTCACCGGAGTTATGGCCCTTGTTTTGCTGAAAAATGCCATATTAAGCCTTGTGAACACTCTAGCACCTTCATTTATTATTTGATCTTTACCAAACTTGCACAGATTGTTAATATCAATGAAAGCTCGAACAAGTTCGAAAACCAGCCAAATCGGATCAGTAACACCTGAGTTATGGCCCTTGTTTTTTCTGAAAATTGCTATTTTCTGCCTTGTGAACGCTCTATCACCTTCATTTATTATTTGATCTTTACCAAACTTGCACAGATTGTTAATATCAATGAAAGCTCGGACAAGTTCGAAAACCAGCCAAATCGGATCAGTAACACCAGAGTTATGGCCCTTGTTTTTCCTGAAAATTGCTATTTTCTGCCTTGTGAACGCTCTAGCACCTTCATTTATTATTTGATCGTTACCAAACTTGCACAGATTGTTAATACCAATTATAGCTTGAACAAGTTCAAAAATCAGCTGAATTGGGTGAGTAACACCAGAGTTATGGCCCTTGTTTTTTTCTGGAAAATGGCATTTTCTGCCTTGGGAACACGCTAGCACCTTCATTTATTATTTGATCGTTACCAAACTTGCACAGATTGTTAATACCAATTATAGCTTGAACAAGCTTAAAAATCAGCTGAATTGGGTCAGTAACACCAGAGTTATGGCCCTTGTTTTTTCTGGAAAATGGCATTTTCTGCCTTGGGAACACGCTAGCACCTTCATTTATTATTTGATCTTTACCAAACTTGCACAGATTGTTAATATCAATGAAAGCTCGGACAAGTTCGAAAACCAGCCAGATCGGAATAATTTCACCGGAGCGTTGGCCCTTGTTTTTTCTGAAAATTTCTATTTTCTGACTTGTGAATGCTCTAGCACCTTCATTTATTATTTGATCGTTACCAAACTTGCACAGACTGTTAATACCAATTATAGCTTGAACAAGTTCGAAAATCAGCTGAATTGGGCCAGTAACACCAGAGTAATGGCCCTTGTTTTTTCTGAAAAATGGCATTTTCTGTCTTGTGAACACTCTAGCGCCTTCATTTATAATTTGATCTTTACCGAACTTGCACAGATTGTTAGTTTCAATGAAAGCTCGAACATGTTTGAAAACCAGCTAAATCGGATCATTAACACTGGAGTTATGGCCCTTGTTTTTTTCTGAAAAATGCTATTTTCTGCCTTATGAACACTCTAGGGCCTTCAATATTAATCGAATCTTTACTTAACTTTGCCAGTGTCTTGAAAGCTTGAAAAAGTTCAAAAACCGGCAAGATCGAAATAATTTTAACGGAGTAATGGCCCTTGTTTTGCTGAAAAATGCCATATTAAGCCTTGTGAACACTCTAGGACCTTCATTTATTATTTGATCTTTACCAAACTTGCAGAGATTGTTAATATCAATGAAAGCTCGGACAAGTTCGAAAACCAGTCACAGAGGAGTTATGGCTCTTGATTTAGTTAAAAATGCTATATTTTGTCTCGTTATTACGGTAGGGCCTTCATTTTTAATCTGATCGTTACCAAACTTTACCAGATTCTTTAGTTATGGCCCTTGATTTAGTTACAAAGCTGTTTTTTGCTCGAAACTTTTAAGAAAACATAAATAGCAGTCACTCACTTCATTGATATTATAAGAGCCATGTTAGCCAGTAGAGCGTCCACAGGCCCTCTTGGGCCTCTTGTTTACTTAAGCCAAACAAAAATTAAATAATTAAAATGTGTTACATGACTTTCTGAAATTAAGGCATGTTGCAAAAGCATTTTGGCTCTGAAGGCATGTTAAATGTGACATGCCTTAATAGCCTGGGGAGAACACTGCCATCCATTTACAAATGTTATCGGATGGGAAATAAACAAAATTTAATCAAAGTCGCAGTAGTTTTTGTTGTAGTTTGAATACTTTATTTTAGCCAACTGTCATGAAATGGTCGTAAACTAAAAGGTCGAGGATACAAAACCGTTTATCAAAACTATGTCCATGTGTTCAGGTTATATAATAATGTATATGTGCAGATTAAATGTACATGTTTAGTCAACTGTGAACAGTTTCTTAATATACCCGTGATTGAATATGCGTAAAATGAATAATACTCAATGTAAACACTTTATGTTGTAGGAAGAACTTTTCCAAAGAAAGGAGACAAGCTTGTCATGCATTATACGGGTATGTTGTGAATCCTACTTATTCGGGTAGTCATTTATTATATTGCAGTATTCTGAACCAGGGCTTCTAAAATCGCCAGTTTATCTTTTCCCAGACCGAAATCTGTTTCTCCGGACCGTTTTTCTTTTCAAAATCTCTGTTTAAATCGGTCCCAGATATTTTATCTATCGGTCGTTAAAAAATCTACATTTGTCCTTCACAATCCTTCTAATATCCTAAAATATGCCTTGCGGCAATATTCTTTGATCCATAACACGATTGTTTGTCACTCGCTATGCGAAAGTAGGTCAATTTGGTCACACGATTGTTTGTCACTCGCTGTGCGAAAGTAGGTCAATTTGGTCAATTTGGACTAAACCATTACCGATAGTAGGGAGTTTTCCGGAAGAGTCTATAGCCTGGTAGCATGCCTTTGATGTGTGATCAGTGAAAGTATATCACGCGTTCTGTTGGTTCACTGAAGCGAGTGTTACCGTCTGTAATTTCTTTGATATACCGTTAGTCGTAAGGTGTTAGCCTGTTTGCTTGTGTCGGTTTGTTTTTTTAAGTGGCCAAAGCTGGGACTGAAATTTGTTTGCGTCATTAAAAAAAAAAAAATACCGAGATGTGTTAATTGTTTGTATGATTATTTTTCACGCGACTTCTGGTTTATTAGACACTTCCGGTTCAATTCCTCAAATGATCAACAATTTTAATATTGAGTGAAAATTATTCATTCAGTAAAGCGAAGACATGATGTCAGTCATTAAAATGCACAAATTGTGATAAAGTAAGTCATAAATAATACAAATATAAAACAAACATACATTTTAAATAGTTCTCTATATCAATGACTAAACAGAAAAAATGCATGGTTGACATGGTGGGTGGGGTACGGCGATTTTAGTGATTTTTTCAAAATAAGTGCGAGTCTTACGGCAGTAAAAAACCTGGATCGATTTGCATTTTAAATTTTTAGAAGCCCTGTTCTGAACCATAGATAAGTGAGTTTTTGAGTATTTTACTCTTACTATTTTCACAAAATCCCTTAGTTTTTAGCTCTACTGATCTAAGATTAGCGATCTGCAGAGCTTATGCCGTGGTGTTGTGTCCGTCTATCCATAATTTTCAGCGCTACAGCAGAGCTTAGGGGATGCCGAGTTGTCCGTCCGTCATTAACTTTTGTCTCGTTAAGACGGTAGGGCCTTCATTTTTCATCTGACCTTTACCAAACTTTACCAGATTGTTAATGTCAATGAAAGCTCGGACAAGTTTAAAAACCAGCCAAATCGGACCAGTAACAGCGGAGTTATGGCCCTTGATTTAGTTAAAAATGCTATATTTTGCCTCGTCAAGACGATAGGGCGTTCCTTTTTTATCTTTACCAAGCTTTACCAGATTGTTAATGTCAATGATAGCTCGGACAAGTTGGAAAACCAGCCAGATCGGACATGTAACAGCGGAGTTATGGCCCTTGATTTAGTTAAAAATGCTATATTTTGCCTCGTTAAGATGATAGGGCCTCCATTTTTCATCCGATCTTTACCAAACTTTACCAGATTGTTAATGTCAATAAAAGCTTGAACAAGTTCGAAAACCAGCCAGATCGGACCAGTAACAGCGGAGTTATGGCCCTTGATTTTGTTAAATATGCTATATTTTGCCTTGTTAAGGTGATAGGGCCTTCATTTTTCATCTGATCTTTACCAAACTTTACCAGATTTTTTGACTTTTTTTTTCTTTTATGTTTATATTTCTTTAATTTTTTTTTTGATTTTTAGCTCTACTGACAGAGCTTATGCTTAGAGCCGTCCTCCGTCCGCAGTGTTTTTTTTCTCTATTTTGGGAACATAGCCCATGGCGTTGGAATTGGGAATTTTAGCGCGATTTTTCATAAAATTGGGAATTGTAGCGCGATTTTTAATAAAATTCGGAAAAATATAAAGTAAAGCTTTCCTTTCATAATTATATCTTTAATACTGTTTTTTGTACACCAAGATAAACAGAAGAATTTATAAGCTTTTGAACCCCAATCCAATGAACCCCAATCATTGGATTGGGACACTAAAAAAAAAAAAAAAAATTTTTTTTTTTAAAATTGGGAATTTTTTCCTCTTTATTGGGAAAAAAAGGTATGTTTTGGCATTGGGAATATGACCGAATTTCGGCTATAAAAACAGCCAAAAAAAAACACTGGTCCGTAAACTTTTTTTGTGTAGCGACTACTCCTCTGAAACTACTGAATGGATTTTCATGAAACTTTACACGTTAAGCATGGCTGTCAGCGGCCATCTATGTTTACATAGAGTTATCTATTAAAACTTTGTAGCGACTACTCCTCTGTAACTACTCAACGGATTTTCATGAAACTTCACAGGAATGTTGCTCTTGATGTCCAATTGATCCTAGCAAAATTTCAGGTCTGCCGGAAATTCAAGATGGCCGCCGTGGCTAAAAATTGTTGTTCAAAATACACGTTTGTATCGACTACTTGTTGAAAACTATAAGTGATATTGATATGGAACTTTTTCTAAAATGATCAGTATGACATGATGTTGATCCTTGTCAAAAATTATTTTGATTTGACATTAAACATAGCCGCCAGCGGCCATCTTTGTTTACATAGAGTTATGTAATGAAAACTTGGAGCGACTACTCCTATGACTACTTGACGGATTTTCATGAAACTTCACAGGAATGCTGATCTAGCTATCAAAAACCTATCAGTAGAGCTTCAAGGTCATTGACCTCTTGTTATTATCTCTACTGGCCAAGTTCGAAAACCAGCCAGATCAGACCAGTAATGGCAGAGTTATGGCTCTTGATTGAGTTAAAATGGTATATTTTGCCTCTTTAAGACGATAGACACTCGCTTTATTGATGTTATAAGAGCCATATTAGCCAGTAGAGCGTCCACAGGCCCACTTTCGCCTCTTGTTATTATCTCTACTGGTCAAATTCGAAAACCAGCCAGATCGGACCAGTTACGGCGGAGTTACGGCTCTTGATTTAGTTAAAAATGGTGTATTTTGCCTCTTTAACACGATAGACCCTCACTTCATTGATGTTATAAGAGCCATATTAGCTCTTGTTTTTTGTAGCGACTACTCCGAAACTACAGGATGTATTTTCATGAAACTTTACAGAACTTTTGCCCATGATGTCCTGGGCTCTTCATTGGACCAAAAAATGTTTAGCCATTTTGGCTAAACCACCTCAATTTTCTTTAGCCAATGGGATTTTTGTTTAGCCATTTTTGGCTAAGCTTTTTTAGCCATTTTAGCAGAATTTAATACAATTTCCGATTACATATTTGTATAATGTTCTTACCATTAATATATATGTATATATATTAAACCAAGTTGAATGATATTAATTCTTTGACAGTTTCTAACAGTTAGATGGTTACATGAACATGGTTAAAACTTGATTTTAATATTTTTCCCTCTATTATCACCACTGCCTCTATTATTTGTCACAGTTGGGGACATGTTCCAATGATGAATGTTGTAAGAAAACACAATTTTAAGCATACATGTATGCAGGTTCATTTTTATGACCTTTTTATATGTTGGTGCGTCGTGAAACCCTTCAATCAATCAAGTAATCAATCAATCAATCAAGAAAGCAACCAAGCATGTACCCATGATGGAAAAAACGGATGACATAGTTATCGTTCTGTTTCGTGTGGCCACGCGTACAACTCGAAAGAAATGGCTTGGTTTCAATGCGCGAAAACAGATGACAATGTATTGTTTACATGTTGTTTACATGTTGTTTACATGTACGTATCATCGGCTACTTTCAGTTTTGAATAACGGAGTTACAAAGTCATTATTTTAGTTAAAAGGGTGTAAATCTTTGTAGGAGAAAGGTTAATTATTACCATTTTGATAATACGTCTTCGTTTTGTTTTCGCGCTGTTTTGCGTTGTTTTTGTTATTGAAAAATGCGACTTTTTTTCGGCAAGCTCTTGTTGGGTTTACAATTTTCCTCCAGAGTAAGCACACCAAGTGAGTTGCAGTTAGACGTCGCTAGGTAAAATAAGCCGTGTGTAATATAAAGCGCAATTGACGTAACACCGTCTATAGATTTTAGCTCTTCTGTAAACACAGAGAACCCGTCAAGGATTATTCAGAAAAACATGGCCGCGCCCACGAACTACTTTCGCCAATTTCGCCAATACCAGCCGTCAGTTTACATGGGTTAAAATGACTTTAGCCAAATTGGCGAAAGCACTTGACAAAGGTTTCGCCATTTCCAATTTGATTTCGCCTATGGCGACTGGCGAAGGCAAATGAAGAGCCCAGATGTCTAGTTGATCCTAGCAAAAATTCACGTTGATGTGAAATTCAAGATGGTCGCCAAAGTTAAAAAAATATTTTCAGCTCTACTGATCAAAGATCAGCAGAGTTGAGCTTATGCCGTCATCCCTCTGTCTGTCTATCAGTAAACTTTTTTTTTTGTGGCGACTACTCCTCTGAAACTCATGGATGGATTTTCATGAAACTTTACAGGAATGTTGTTGATCCTTGTGGGAAATTATTTTGAATCAACGTTAAACGTCATGGCCGCCAGTGGCCATCTTTATTTACATAGAGTTATATAATGAAAACTTGTAGCGACTACTCCTCTGGAACTACTTGACGGATTTTCATGAAACTTCACAGGAATGTTGCTCTTGATGTCTAATTGATCCTAGCAAAATTTCAGGTCGGCCGGAAATTCAAGATGGCCGCAACGGCTAAATATATTGTTTTTAAACAAATACACAAATGTCATCTCAGCAAACTGTAATAACTCCATTGGAAATGTTTACCAACTTTCATTTAATCAACCTTTATCTTTTATTTTTAAGTCCCGCTCCCGTTGTGTTGTAACTGCTTCTCCTTGACATCATAAGAACAAATCCTTACGTTACCGACGCATTCCTTATGTTTAAACTTCACAGAAACATTCCTTATGTTTAAACTTCACAGAACATTTATTGCTCCCATTTTGCATTTTGCATTTGACTTGCCCTTTGAAAACACCTTTTAGGTGATACATGTTTTGTTAAAGATCACTAGAGCTTATGCTGTGGTGCGGCGTCCGTCCGTCTGTCTGTCAATCTTTTTTTGTAGCAACTACTCCTCTGAAACTACGGAAGGGATTTTCATGAAACTTTACAGGAATGTTGCCCAAAATGTCTAGTTGATCTTAGCAAAAATTTACTTTCATGTGAAGTACAAGATGGCCGACGAAGCTAAAAATAGAGATTTTTAAAAAGCAAGTTTATAGCGACTACTTCTTGAAAACTATAAGCGATATTGATATGGAACTTTTTCTAAAATGGTCAGCATGACATGATGTTGGTCCTTGTCGAAAATCATTTTGATTCAACGTTAAATATGGCTGACAGTGGCCATTTTTTTTTACATATATAGTAAAAACTTGTAGCGACTTCTCTAAAACTACTGGATGGATTTACATGAAACTTCACAGGAATGTTGGTCTTGATGTCTAGTTGATCCCAGCAAAAACCAGGTCGGCCAGAAATTCAAGATGGCCGCCACGGTTAAAGATAGACTTTAAAAACAATTTTGTGGCGACTACTTCTCAAAAACCATGTAACATTAATTTGGAACCTTTACCAAAATGACTGGCATGACATTATCATATAGTTGCTCCTAACCAAAATTCATTTTGATTTAATGTCAAACATGGCCGCTAGTGGCCATCTTTGTTTACAGAGTTATATAGGAAAAACTTGTGGCGACTACTCCTAAAATTACTTTAAGGATTTTCATGAAACTTCACAGGAATCTTGCTGTTGATGTCTAGATGGTCCTAGCAAAAATTCAGGTCGGCCGGAAATTCACGATGGTTGCCACGGCTAAAAATAGATTTAAAAAATGCAGTTTTGTGGCGACTACTTCTCAAAAACTATAAGTGGTAATGATTTGGAACCTTACTGAAATGGTTGGAATGACATGTGGTCCTAAACAAAATTCATTTTGATTCGATATCCAACATGGCTGTCCAACATGGCTGCCAGCAGTCATCTTTGTTTACATAGAATTATATTGGAAAAACTTGCGCCGATTACTCCTGAAACTACTTTATGGATTTTTTGAAAACTTACACGAATGCTCTTGATGTCTAGTTAGTCCTAAGTAAAAACCAAGTTGGCCAGTAAGTGAAGATGGCAGCGATAGCTATAAATAGATATTAAAAATACAACTATGTGGCCACTACTTCTCCAAGACCATAAGTGGTATTGACTTGGAACCTTTACTAAAATGACTGGCATGACATGTAGTTGGTCCTAAACAAAATTCTTTTGATTTAATGTCAAACATGGCCACCACAGTGTTATATAGGAAATATTGTGGTAACAAAATATAATTTCCGCCATTAATTTCATAATAGAAATTTGCCCCCATCATTTAAGTTCATGTACATGAAAACTAGAATCCAAAAAACCTTTTATGTTTTGTTTTTAGCCGATCAGCAAAGCTTATGCTGTGGTGCGTCGTCTGTCCGTCCGTGAATTTTCTTTGACGACTCGTTTTATAATAAAGCTGATTATTTGGGTAAATATTGAGGGAAAAGGACACAAGCAAAATGTTAAATTTCATGATCTTACGTCTATCTTAAATTTACTGTTCAGTGTTGGTAAACAGGTTTTAAAAAAAGTGAATTGGCTTTAGTATGAGCTGAAAAGTACAGCCCTGTAAATGTTGGTTTTGACTTATTGTGTTAGCAAATTGTTGCAAACTATTGTGAATATTATTATTATTATTACCAAATGTATATTGTGCACTAAATTTCAGGCACCTTGGAAGATGGATCTAAATTTGATAGCTCAAAAGATAGAAATAAGCCTTTCGAGTTAACGATTGGGGTAGGACAGGTCATCAAAGGTACTGTTTCAGGATTTATATAGCCTCATACTTCTTATCTAACCTTTCTGCGCTTCCATGGTCGAGGGGTTGACGATGTTGCATTGTAAACCTTCTCGCCTCTCACTGCTGCGGTTTTGAATCCCACTGGGAGCTCAACTTGTAAGTGAAAGTGTTGATTCTTATGAAGGGCGGGAGGTGTACAGTACTGGTTCTACCCAGAAAAAATGGGATGGTCTTACTCTACCACAAGCAAATGACCATCATATATGGCCTAAAATGTGCTAAAAATGATGTAAAACGCCATTCAAACAAATGATGAAAAGCAAGACATAATTGGACTAACATGAGATTTAGATTTAATGATTAACCCTTAACCTGCTTTATATATAATGGACTGTTCTTTCTTTGAATTTAGACCATTCCATTTATGTGGCAAAGGGGTGTTTTGGGGAAAATGACTGATCAGCAGCAACATTGTAAACCATTACTAGCAGACTGACACAACGGGTATTATAGTCGTGCTTAGCGGGTTAAGGGTTAAAAAGCACCAACTTTTGTCCAAATGCGCACATAATTTGTTAGAAATATTGATTCATCAATCATGTTAAGTTACTTTGTTCATTTTATGTACCTAAAGTCACATTAGTGTTTACTTCTTAAACCAATCAGATGGCTCAGAATTTCAATACTTGCACCATCGTTACAGTCGATGTAAAATGAATAAGTTTAAACTAAAGAATAGGGCCACTGCAGATCCCGTTGGAGGGTTAGGCAGAGAGGTAGAACCCCCCAAATTCATTATACTCCGTATATTGGAGTGAGATTGTCGGTCCGTCTGTCGGTCCATCTGTTGGTTTCCGGACGATAACTCATGAAAGGGTTGATGGATTTAAATAATATTTGGCACACGGGTTTAAGACCATAAAATACAGGTCAAGTTCAACTTTGGTTACAAACCACCAATTTTTGACGGAGTTATGGCCCCTTTTCAACTTAGAATTTGTCCAAAAAAACGGTGTCTGGACGATAACTCATGAAAGGGTCGATGGATTTAAATAATATTTGGTACACAGGTACAACACCCTAAAATACAGGTCAAGTTCGACTTCCGGACGATAACTCATGAAAGGGTCGACAGATTTAAATAATTTTTGGTACACGGGTTTAAGACCATAAAATACAGGTCAAGTTCGACTTTGGTTACAAACCACCAATTTTTGATGGAGTTATGGCCCCTTACAACTTACAATTTGCCAAAAAAATGCTACAGTCATCTCTGAGGTACCTGCTAATTATACCCTCACAAAACGTATAACACCATACAAGTCAAGCTCGACTTTGGTTACAAACCACCAACTTTTGATGGAGTTATGGCCCCTTTTCAACTTAGAATTTGCCCAAAAACGGTGTCCGGACGATAACTCATGAAAGGGTCGACGGATTTAAATAATATTTGGTACGCATGTTCCTCTCTCTCTCTCTCTCTCTCTCTCTCTCATTATTTTTTTTTCCTGTTTATTTCATATTTTGTAGTTTAAATATTTTTTTTGCCATTGTCTAAATCGTATGAATATTTTCTGGCGGGAGGGCCGGATTTCTAATGTTGTAATAACGTGTGGCCTGACCCCATTTCCATGTACATTTATTGGAAATAAATATGTTTAAACTAGACCATTGCTTTCTTGTGGTTGCCATCTTTATGTGACAAGGCGGTATTGTGGGGGTATTAATCACTTTCATTGATAACTCTAGTTTTATTTTTTTTTGTTCATGCTCATTAAAGGTCTTCATCATGACCCCTGCATTGTTTCCACCTCGCTCAAATCACTAAAGCAGTGGCAGAAAAACAATAAACGTGGCTCCTGCAAAAATGGAGTGTCTACAGTAGAATTTGCAGCAACTCTGTAGTTCTGCAGGTGAGCAGGTTCTAGGCCCATTTTCCATATTTTATCTCGAATGTACATGGAGGTACGTTCCTGTAAGGCGCCATATAACCTTTCATGTGTTGGTGCGCCTTAACCCCCCAATTCAATTCAATTGAATTCTTCATGGTTTTAGAGTCTATGAAGAGAAATCTTCACCACTAAGAAACCGCGGTCGGTCGCTACGCTTCCTCCCTTTTGATCTCTTAATGGTGGAGATTTCTCTTCATAGCCACTATCCTGTACGGGGTAGCACGGGGACTGTATAAACAGGATTTGTTCTTGCATCCATCCCTAAAGTTTTCGTTTGCACAAATCAGGGAGTACGTTATAGGGAGGAGAAACGGGCTCGTTTTGCCGATTTATGTTGTCGCGCATGTGTTTCACTACTCCGTGAAAATGACTATTTCCGGTTGTTTCGCGAGTGTGTGAAAAACAGCAAATTCTTATAAATTATTACACTTACAAACTAAATAAAGGTGCTAAATGTAAACATAAGTATTATTTATTTACATTGTGTCCTCTGATACAGAGCGTGTATTTGTTTGCATGTTTAAAAGCACATTTTACCAGACGGTTTCGTGTAACAAAGATGGCGCCACTCTGCGCCAAATAAAAAATGGTGACAGTGTAAGCCTAAAAAGAGGTGATGAAAATGTGCCTTTTGAGATATCAGCTAAATTTTTAATTTTATAGAATTAAAAATGGTGTGAAGCTATTGCAAACGAGATACGAAGTATGGGTTATATTAGGCATTAATAATAACAAAAAGTGAATAGTAGACATATTTATCTTTGTCAATAATGTAATTTCGTGATGTTGATTATAACAGAAAGCCGTAAAAAGGGGCTGTAAAAACTGCCTAATTTGAGATGTTGGCTGAAACTTTAACTTTTCAAATGTAACGCGCTTACGATCGATTTACCTGTATCGATAAAATAGTAAATGGCGGCGTTCTAGCGCGACAACATCAATCGATAAACTAGAGCGTTTATGAACCCGTTTCTTCTCCCTATAACGTACTCCCTGCACAAATTGATATCATGTTTGTGTGTATCATTTCATACTTCAATAAAAGTAGCGTGCATGTAGTTGAATCTATGGTACATGCTTCACACAATATATTTAAACCATTATTTATACAATTTTATTTTCAGGTTGGGATGAAGGTGTAATCCAGGTTCGTATTAATCAGTCTTGCTTTAAAAACTTGTAGTCAAAGATGTTACAGATGTAGGACTATTCCCAGTAGGGCATCAATTATCTGACAGCAGATAGGCACATTTATAAAATTAGAAATTAGTTTGTGTAACAAAATTTTATCTGCAAATAGAGATAAGGTAGTGATATATACTTCTAACATTTAATTCTGCATGGACAAAGTTTTAGCTCATTCGCTGGCATGTTAGGCGATTTATTGCCATTTTATTGGCCTCATACTGGGTATGCCGACACCTAGCTGATTATCATGTAACTTGAGCTGAGTCGAGAAACTATTACATTTTTCGGGACAGTCCTTTAACTGGTTAGTTAAAACATTAAACAAAAATGTAATCGTATTTTTCATATTTCTTTGTTGTTTTGGTTAATTCTCACACATATAGCTATTGCTATTGCTGATTTTGGCCCCCAAAAGGTCCACTTTTTTCAGTAACTATGACAGCTAGTTGTTCTACATCATAACACCACACAGAAATTCAAGCTTCATAACTGTTTCAATCGTCAGTCCTTTTCCTTTGTCTGTTACCTTTTACCTCAAGGCAATATGGCCTTCATTTTTCATCCAATCTTTACCAAACTTTAACAGATTGTTAATATCAATAAAAGCTCGGATAAGTTCGAAAACCAGCCAGATCAGACAGATCAGTCCAGTAACACGGAGTTATGGCCCTTGATTTAGTTAAAAATGCTATATTTTGGCTCTTTAAGATGATAGGCCTATATTTCATCCAATCTTTACCAAGCTTAACCAGATTGTTACTATCAGTGAAAACGACAAGTTTGAAAACCAGCCAGATTGGACCATGTTTTGGTTGATTGATTTTGGTGGAGTTATGTCCCTTTAAAGGTTTTAATACACAAAATTTGACTAGTTGTCCTGAACCCCTGGTCGGATTTAAACGAATTTTTAGGGACGATCAGTTCAAATAGTTGTGCAAATCAACGCCGTGTTCTGGTTGAATGATTTTTGGCAGAAGTTTGGCCGTTTAAAGGCTTTAATAGACGAACTTTGTTCAGATTAGTCTTTTCTGAACTCCTTGCCGGATTTCAACAAATCTTGGTGGGGATGATCAGGACCAAGCCTAGTTGTACCTGTCATTGCCGTGTTTTGGTTGAATGAATTTTGGCAGAGTTATGACCCCTTAAAGGTTTTAATTTGTCCTTGGCAAAAAAAAACAACAACATACCTACCTACCCATTTATGAAATTCTGGGTTGGGAAATAGGAAACAAATACTTTTTAAGGATGGCTCAAGTGTCTTGACTAAGGACACTCAAGAATATTTGTAACAATGAGCGGCTTGCTCAGGGTCATGAGCAATGTTCTGGTGCAGAATTTTGATCTACAAATGGTTTTAATGTGTGGGCAAATGCAACTACATGAATGTTTTATAGCAAACAATTGAGGCTAACTGAAGTTATTTGTGATTTCTTAATTTTCTGCTGTCTCAGCAACATGGAGTTTACATGGGAAAAGCCCTGTCAAAAAAGCATTTTGGCTATAAAATAATTATTTCTTAACTGATTTTCAAATTAAAGATATAGTTTATATGTCATAATATACGCTCCTGATGTTTGCTTGGATCTATTGCAGATGAGTTCAGGTATCAGGTTGCTCTAGTTATAATCAGGTCATTTGTAAGATAACAGTTTGTCACCAAAACATAGTTTATTTCATAATTGTATACTCTCCTGATGTTTGCTTGATTACAGATGAGTTTAGGTGAGGTGGCTAACCTGCATATTTCATCAGACTATGGCTATGGTGCAAGAGGTGCAGGCGGAGTATATCCTTTAACAAAATAAATAATAATTAGGAAGTGTAAAGCCCGGTTTCAGGATGGCCACAGACTCTGGAAAACAGAGAAAACGGCAAAAATAAATTCCCTTCAGGGAAATTCAGGGAATTTGAAAAAAAAGGAGCAAAAATGAGGGAAAAGTCGGGGAATTCAATTATGCACTACCTTACACAAAAAAAACATACTTTTAGATATCATACTTATCATATATAAGATTGCTGAGTGATATCTTGCATCTTATTATATAGATCTATACATTGCCGACTGATATCATTATTGATTATATTCTTGTACAGATATCATACTTGGTATAAATACATTACCGAATGATGTCAAACTTACTGTAAAAAAAAGATTGCTTACTAAGAGATTGATTATTTAGAACAACTCTTTCTATGGACACACTTCATACTGATGTCGCAGTGTAGATTAATTGTGTAAAACATATGTTTTATTACAAGATTATTTTCGATTTATAAATTAGGCTATTGAAATGCAAAGGTACTTAAAGTTTTACAGTACTAACTAAATAAAAAAAATACATAAAAAAATGACAAATCAAGTTGTAAACAATAACGTATATAAATCAATTTAAAAGTTTACATAGTAATTAAATAAAGGTAAAAAATGATTTACGTTTCTATTATGAAAATTGAATGTAGTATATAAATTGTTTAAACACAGCTGCTTTGGATTAGACAATGTTAAATAGCAGAGTTTAAATCTCGGGGGGTGGGGAGAGGGGGGGGCGCCCCGTTTTGTTAAGGGGCAAAG